>NW_021026548.1:186798-297233 GCF_004153795.1 Camellia sinensis | reverse complement strand
TTCCGATCTCTCAATGGATGTCATACTTTCTTATATACTACTCTATGATAATAACATGTTATGTTGATTTCACACTACACATACAAGAAGCATGCAAAATACTGGGCATGCATCATTCATCAGAGTCAAGGCAGGTCCTGGCTTGCATGCCAGTTTATTGTTTTCTTAGTTAATTTGTTAATTAATTAGGAATTTGTACATTATTTGGACTGTAATATTCTTTTATTCGGGACTGTATTATTTATTCGGACCCTCTATACGAGGGCATAATTGTAATAAGTGTGCGTGAGTGTGATGTATGTCTTCCAACCCTACGTCTTTCTTCCCTTTTATTTATCTGCTTATGATGGTTAGATTAGGGCATATTTCAATTAGCATATAGTATGACAGCATGTTTGCATCATTCATCTGTATTGCATGCACCGGGCTCGGCGCATCATACTAACTGCATTGTACTTTCAATTCCAAATTGAATACATGATAGTCGTAGCATTTCATATACCATCTTAGAATAGCCGAGCTTGCTATAGTTGCATTTTGCATGTGTTGCATTAGGCATTTCTGTATACTTAGGATTCATGCATGATTTCTAATGAGTTTCTATTTTGGCTTGGAGTACCCGGTAAGTTTTATGCTTTAGCATCCTTGCATGCGTGTGAGTGACTGCCATAAATAGCATGCTTACCATGAGGCTATGTGCTTATATGTTATAACTGCCTGAATGCCTGTGGGTGAAGGTTGGGTTATCTGAATTGGAATAAATCATCGATCCGTGTTTAAAACGCAGGCTTGTTACATTTGGCCACGGGTCTTTAAATATGGGGTTCCAAGCCTCATTTCCTCACTTTTCCAAGCTTGAAAAACCTTCCTCTTTCTTTCTAGGTGATTTCCCAACCTTCGATCCGTGTTTTCCTCTTGTTTTCGACCCTTTTCCGTCGTTCGATTCGCGAAACCCTTCCCGTTTCGCACACTTTAAACCAAACAAAACTCGATTTTCGGTGTTTCTTTCTTGGTTTCCACTACTTGGGATTTGTTTCCCCCGGACTTTACTTGGTTTTTGTGTCTTTTCCACACTCCGACTTTTTCTCCCATTTTTCATCCTCTTGGGGTTGACTTTTGGGTTGACCTTTCGCATTCTTGCCCGTTTTTCACATTCTTGGCCATTTTCACGCTCCTTTTGATATGGCAGACGACATTCCACGTGGTGGGACTCCCCCGAAGATAGACGTGGACCCCGAGGTCGAGCTTCTACCTCTTCCCATCCGGCCGTTCGATCTGGCGACTTACAGGTCGGCGATACACGTGTTGCCTCCCGATGGCATCCGCCATTTCAGGAGCTATGCGCGGGACACGCCACTGGAGCTTTTGTTGCGCGAGCCAGAGTCACATCTGTCGTGTGGCACCGCTGAGGTATATTCTTCCTCTGTTTTATTTTCTGCAACGTAGAACATATAACTGCGATTGTCGATTCAGTTCTTTAACTGCTTAACTCAGACACACTGATACATCACATGCTGTAGTTCACTGTGAGCACACCCACACGCGATATATGTTTAAATCTGAACACATGCACACACGCTGCATTCTCAACTGAACAATTCAAACACACTGATACATCATAGGCTATAGTTCACTGCGAGCACGCCCGCACCCGATATCTGTGTAATCTTGAACACATGCACACACGCTGCATTCTCATCAATTCTGAGCGCATTCAACACTGTATTTCTAACACTGCTTCGCAACTGTTTGTTTTAAACACAGGGAGATTTCCATGCCTTCCGGGGGCACCGGAACACTGCCACCCGAGGTTGGTATATGGAGCTGCCCGATACAGTTCGTCATATTGTCGACCGAGCCGGCTTTGGGACTTTCTGCATGGGACTCTCGCGCCTCACTGCAAGTGGGCCCCTTTTTGCTGCTTTGGTGGAGAGGTAGTGGGACATCACCGACTCCTTCCACCTTTCTGCCACTGGGGAGATGACGATGACTCCCTTTGACTTCTCCATGCTCATAGGCATCGAAGTAGGGGGTGATCCGATCCCCTCTGATACGGATATGGACGAGTGGGACGCCGCTCAGCTATACTTGCTCGGCACTTAGCCACCTCTTGCCCGGGTAGGATTTGTGAGGTACTCATGGTTCGAGGATCACTTCTGGATCCAAGCGCCTATTACTTTAGGAGGTGGAGTAGTATGCTCATTGCTTCATCATGTTTCTGCTGGGGACCACACTCTTCGCTGACCGGGGAAACATCGTTGCCCCCTACCTACTGAGCGCATTAGTGGACATGACACGGATCCGCCGCTACGACTGGGGTGGCGCAGGCCTAGCCACCCTTTATGGATAGATGAGCTCATCCTCCCGCCGCAGCGGGCAATTGCTTGGAGGCTACTGGCGAGCCTGGGAGGTACACATTCCCTTTTTTGTCTTTTCAATTCTGTTTTTCATTATCTGTACATCACACACACTGTGCGCATGCAATCTGCTTTGCACTGGTTGTACACTGCACACACTACACAAAACCCTGCACATACTGCACTCTGCTTTATCTGTATACTGCTTTATCTTATAAGCATACTCATATCTTCTTTGTTACACTATACAATTATGGGTATATGCCTACTTTGCTAGGCTCATCCCAGTGCCAGATGAGGAGATCCCTCTCGGTGTTCCATTTCCTTACCGCTTCGATGTGAGATGCGAACGGAGGCCACGGGAGTCCTTCATGTTCTTCTGCCGTTATTTTGACACCATCACCGCAGCCGAGGTATGTCAAACATTACAGTTCATTTAAGCTTCGCTTTATATTGTACTCTCAATAATAGCAGATAACAAACTGTGTATTGTTTGCAGATCACCTGGTAGCCTTAGGCCCCGTTGCCTGACGTAGTTCGGGAGCGGTATGCCGATGCTCGAGAGACTGCCCGGTTCCGGGTACTACTGGAGGGCCCAGTCGGTCGGGCA
Organism: Camellia sinensis; assembly: GCF_004153795.1. NCBI lineage: Eukaryota > Viridiplantae > Streptophyta > Magnoliopsida > Ericales > Theaceae > Camellia > Camellia sinensis. The sequence goes on along the minus strand of NW_021026548.1, from coordinate 294,266 downwards.
TGGTACTTTGGGGAGCGCTTCTTGCGGGAGACCTTAGGCGTGCCAGAGTAGACAGTTCCAGCACCTCATCTTACCCACGTGAGGCACACTGAGAGTTACACCTTAGAGGAGATGATAGACGACACGATTGACTAGGACTCTGAGCCTTTTATGGATGAGGGTGACTACGCCGAGTACATCCAGGCTTATATCATGCGGCCTTTGACTAGTGCTCGTCGAGCTGAGCGAGAGAGGCCAGCGGCGCTAGCAGTAGGAGCAGGGGCACCGAGGGCACCTCCGGCCCGAGGAAGGAGTGGGTCCCGGAGGGGGCAAGGAGCTGGATGGCCAGAGCTGCCTACGACAATCACATGCCGAGGGTAGGGTGGGGAGACTTATCAAATTCCCTTCGCTCCTCGTCCGGCCGATCATGAGCTTGTCAGAGTCTATGGCTCGACCCCGGTATGTACTACTACACTTTGCATTCTGTACAGCCATTTCATTTCATTTCTCTTGATATTCTGTAGAATACTGATGATTTTAACCCTTTTGCAAGCTTCCGTTGAGTACAGTCACCAGTCCCTGGAGTTGACGGCCTCAGCGATAGGGATGCTGCAAAGGAGCGTCGACTTGTTGACCATCTACAATATCCCGGTAAGTTCTTTCGATTGCAGTCTCAAACTTCGCCTAATCTGTTTCATACATAATCTGGTGCATCACACTATCAGCACGACACTTGATACACAGCACTCACAGTACTGATACACTGTAACCCACATACTGCTCATAGCATTCATCACGGTATTCATACACTGTACTCACACATTGCATTCTATACTGATATACTGCTCACAGCATTCATACACTGTACTCATACAATGTATTTCAGTATTCATACTCTACTTTATGTTTTGTAACTGATGCATTTGCCATTTGTCCTTTTCAGGCTCCATTAGAGATTTCGGCCGCGGGAGGTGCTCCAGTTGGACCATCTGTTCTTGCTCGAGGAGGAGGGGGAGTCAGGTGAAGGATGACTATCCACAGCTGAGGCAGACATAGGCGCACCTGTGCTGAGAGCAGTTCATGAGAGCCCTCCCCCGATGACTCTGACAAGGAGGCAGCGTCGTCCCGGGGCGAGGCCGGAGACAGCTCAGATTCTGACTATGGAGATATCGGTGGTGACCCTGGACCCTCGTCCATAAAGAGGGCCAGGACCGACTCCCGCACTTGAGATGACTGATATTGATCCAGATTTTCTACTGTTTTTTCTTCTTTTTCTTTGCTCTGCTCAGACACTTTGTTGCTTTTCTCATCTTTTTGCTTTGCTTTATTTTACTTTTTACTTATAGTTTGCGCACATTGTACTGCCTCAGGCAGGTTTTAATTTTTTAAAACTATGTACTTTTTGAAAAAGACATGATGAAATGAAATAGCTATTTTGTTCAAAAGGTGTTGTATTTGTACATCGCATCGCATCGCATCACATCACATTACATAAAAATGTAAATGAGATTTGAACTTTTGTTTGAAAATTAAGCACTTGCATCGTAATAATCAGGCAGTGAAACGACTAACGACAAAAACAACTTGATAATCAAAACAAAGAACTAGATAAACTAACCAAGTGTAAATACAACTTGCTAAGCAAAGCAAAGACTTAAAGAATGTGAAATACAACTCGATAAGAAAATGTACAACAACTCGATAAACAAGTCGAAGTAGTGCAGGCGCGACTTTGCAAAATCATCATCAAAAGGCATTGGAAGTGGTGCCAGTCACAAATTCTCAGCATGTTCAATACATAAACAGCTCAGGGAACAAGAAGGAAGGCCATCGACCGAACGGAAAGGCCACCGGCCACAAGAAATGGCCATCGGCCAACATTTTTAGCCAATCAGCCAAAAGGGATGGTCGGTCGGCACTATTTTTGGCCGATCGGCCAAAAATGGCAAGCACCTCCAAAATATTGACACCTGTCTTCCACTCAACACCTTATCTTCTATAAAAGCCCCAGCTTCGTAGTTTTCCTCATTTCAACACTAATTTGCACCAAATGGAAGAGTTTCTTGCCCAAAATCTCACAACTTGGATTGCCAACTTGGATGGCTTGGAAAGGCTGAATTTTCGGGGTTGCGGCATAAATGCACTATTCATGCTGGGTCGCACCCCACTGCATTTTTCGTTCCTCCATGCCGCGACAAGGTTTTGGAATCCGGTAACACACGTCTTTAGTTTTGGCGGTCAAGAGATGTGTCCCACTTTTGAGGATTTCCAAGCTTTAATAGAATCCGAGCGAGATGAAGAAATCTTACCTCAACTCTAGTTCGGCCACGTCCATGCCTTAGGAAGGATGTGCGGCCTTACTTTGCATGATGCTCGGTTATTAATTCACGATAGAGAGCTGGACATTCCGAGTTTGGTTTGTCGATTTTTTGATGCAGGTGACCACGGCGACCATCATTGGCAGGGTTATCGACGACATGCGCTCTGCTTATGCACGTTATCACATTTCATACTAGCCCCGGGCTCCGGCGGGTTTAGCACTCGTTTGATTGAGGTCACCGAGGGCTTGAAAGAGGGCAAAAGCTGCATTGTCATGTCATTAGCCGAAATGTTGATGGGCTTGGATGCTTTTCATCGTCAGGAGACGGCTAGGTTTGTAGGGAGTCCATTACTATTGCAGGTAATTTTTCCTACCCCATTTCACATATATTGCTCACATCACTCGACCCTCAGGCTCAATTTTTCTCTCAAAACCTTCTGCTCACTTTTTCTCTCAACGTATATCTCTCTATTCTTCATTCTCTCATTTTTCATCCCTCCCCAGGTGTGGTTGATGGACAAGTTGAGAGTGGCAGACTCGTGTTCGGCATATTCAGCTCGCAACTATTCCCTCTGGTGACGTCTAGTCGACGCCCTGGATAAGGGAGTGGAATACATTGATCTATCCCGATTCGTGCTTCGCACTTGGCTTGATACCTCGTTGCTTGGAGGTTGAGAGAGCCTTCGGCCCTTTGTTGTTAGCTCCTGTTGTGCCGTTTTCTGGCAGGTAAAGTGCCCTTTTTGGCAAGTATGTTAACAATGGGGAAAAGACAGAACACCTGACTCGACTGCGCCCCTACTTCATCATTTTGACCATTTTTTCTTTTGGCTTTCTACTAAAACAAATTTGACCAAGATGAGAGTTAGATTAACATACTTGTTCAATTTTCTGATTTGAAATCATGCAATTCAATTTGTGAGCACTGAAAATTTTCCTTTTTTGGGTGCGAGAAAAGGTCCAGTTTTGGAAAAATAGAATAATTTTCAAGAAAATTAGTCAACCTCAGTGAAAATTCTCAAAAACTGCTTTTGCAAACGTCCACTGCTCAACGAGCACGGAACCTACTCTTGAGATGCACAACCACAGATCCAAAACAATGGAAAATTGCCCCTTGTTTGACCGCAGCACATTGTATGGCAACGGAAAGTTGCCTCTTGTTTGGATAGCGCCGCAGCACACTGTAATCAGTCCTCAAAGTGACGATCACAACCAAACTTTCGTATACAGCGAAGACAAAGAATGATCAGAACCATTACATGGACATAGTCGACTTGGAAGTGTTTGTGGATGGATTTCATAATAAAGTTGCCTACGTATCTTAAACATGGGAATCAAGCCTTACGTAGTTCCGGGTTAAGGTACACTCGTGTATTAACCCTCACCTTTTACGCTCTAACTTTTTTCAAGGCCGTCCTTTCGGGTTTTTGACCGTGCGAGCTCTGTTCTTCTTTTCTTTTTAATTCTTCTTTTTGTTATTTTGCTTGTTTTTCAAACTTTGCATTTTTTCTTTTTTTTTCTTTTTTTCTTGCTCTAGCTTTTGCCTGGGTCGCCCTTCCGGGTTTTCGGCTCAGCGAGCCTCTCAAGGGTGAAAGTGTAGCTTTGTCCATGTCAAATGGTTTTGAGATCTTGAAGTCATCTGAATCCAGGAGAATGGCGACTATTCGCTGATGATGCAGGAGTCCATCCAATGGGGGGGGTTGAATTTTCCCCTAGTGTTATGGATAGGAACTAATTGTCCTTCAGCAATACTTTCTTCTTTCCTCCCTTCTGGGATTTGGAATTCTTGCCGATCTTCGTTAGCTTGAGAAATGTCCCAATTTTTTGCTCTTCAAGCACATCTATAATTCTTTTGCCCCTAATTTGAGGGGTGCTTCTGATCTAGCTTTGCAAGCTTTCTTTTGATGGCGTCTGACCTTCTTGATCTGACCTTCTTACCTCTTGTTCGAGGGCTGCTTCGAATCTGGCCACACAGGCCTCACATTGTGGTTGACCATTGAACAATCTGAATCTAGGTCAAGGTTTGAAAGTAAGGGGGTCGAGTCTCGAGGCTGAGAGCGATCCTAAGTTGCACAATCTCAAGAGTGATTCCACACAGGTCTTCGCAGGACGACGCAAAACATTTTTTGAAATCTTTTAAGAAAGCGACTAATCGCTCGTGCTGAAGACAATGTTGAACCAATCTGGATCAAGCCAGGATCCTTCTCAGTACTCACATTAACAAGCATGATCTCATTTATTATGGGCTTAGCACGCCTCTCTTTCTCTCAATTGATCAAATTTTTGCAAATCTCGAGGAATTCCTTCCTCTTCATTTTCATCATAGTGTTCAAAAGGTTTTGAAAAGTTTAGGTCAATGCAATGATTTAAAGGCGCAGAAAAGCAGGCGAAAGGCACTGTCGTTTTAATCAAAACTTCTGGCACAACTGGCGCAAGGCAGAAGCAAACACAAGAGTATGAAAATTTACTGTTGTTTCATTCAGATCTTCTGGTGTAACTGGCTCCATGGCAGAAACAGACCCAAAAGAAAGAAAAAAGACAAATACAAAACAAAACAGTGATATCCGAGATCCCCCCCCGGAATCACTCGATTCCTGTACAACAGGACTGACTCGATACAACAAGATAGACCCGACTGACATAGTTAGAAAAAGTCTGACTATATACAAGACAACAAAACTAATTGAATACCCAAGTCAGACAGTACAAAAGCTAGCATTCGCAAATGCTCAAAATAGTGTGTGCCATACACCACATCTGGAATAAACTGAGCGCCGCCCGCAGGTGGTTCATCCCCTGATCACGTATTTGTATTATCCTCGAAGTTTACTGACCCAGTGACGATGGACTTTGCTGAGCTAAGTGGGAGGATGACTTCATTGTCAATCAAATCCTGCACTTCGGGGCGAAGACGGAAGCAATTGTCGGTGCTGTAACCAGTTTATTGATGGTACGCACAGTACTGGGTAGCGTTATGACTAGATAGAAGATGACTAGGGAGAGGCCGAGGCTCGATGGGTTTAAGATGCCCCTTTTCAACAAGGATCTGGAGAGCCTTGGACAAAGGCATGTAAGGGCATGAAACACTCTACGACCTCGGGGTAGATGCTTCGAGGTTTGCGGACTTTTTTCGGATGCACTGGCAAAAGGGTCAGCAGGTGCTGACTTGGTTTTCTGATCTTTTTTGGGTGCAAGGTTAGGGTTGGAAGGAACGGTCCTGGTACGGCGGTCCTTGTCCCGATTTTCCCCTTGGCTTGAACTGCTCTCACTCTGAGTGGGAAAAGTGTCATCCATAGTTTTTACAGCAACAGCGAGCACCTGCTGTCTATTCAGTCCTCCGGTTTTCAAAGCCTCAACAGCCCACAAGAGTTGTTCATAGGGATCGGTGTCCACCTTCACCTTGTCCATACCACTCGCCTCTGCTTGGTGGAAGGTTTGGGTTGCTATATCAGAGCGGAGCCCCGTTGTTGCCGATATGCCATTGCTGGAACTTGGGATGGCTTCAGGTTGGCTGAGCTCAATCACAATTCGCCCCAATAGCGGGGGCTCTTTCGGCATGAAATTCCCGGCATAAGATGCAGTTGGTGGCGGAGCCCACATTCCATAGGCTAAATCATCCACAGATCTCTGGAGATCGCCAATCATTCCTATCAACTCAAAAGTGGTGGGCTCACGGGTTTGAAATAACTAGGGTTCCCAAATTGGACGTGTGGCCGGTGACCTAGGTGGGTGTTGTACTTCAACATCAATCTCACCTTGTATTGTGATTCCTTGGTTTAGTGCCACTGCCATGACTACAATTTCTTCTGAATTTTGTGTCATCATGAGTCTGTTGAACAGAACAGAGGTGATGTGACCAATGGGTGACGGATCTGATGAACCGGTAAGCCTTGACTGGCCCTTTTCTGCCTTACCTCAGTGAAGGAGAACACTGGTTGCTCAGAACCGAATCTCTGAATTGAAAGAGAAGACAGGTAGCATCTCAGCCCAATTTCACCAGAACAGACATAAGCGTCGCTGAATAACTGTATTCGACCACTGATCACTATTCTCAAAAATCACTGCCCCGAAACTGAATCTGATACCCGCAGATATATCTGATTCTCAAAATAATGATGCCCTCAGGCCTGATACGCAGACTTACAAACTGATACGTGTATTCCTATAGAGGCACACTCTAAAAGCACATAGTAAGCAAATGAGAGCAAAAACACCCCTATGTTAGGGTAAGGTTTCCCTGTCTTATTTTGTCAGGAGCTAGGGTTTCACAACGCACATAGCAGTTTCAAACAACCTATAATCAGGTAGCAACCTGTCCTAGTTTGGAATAGTCACTATGGATTCCGAATATGTACTAGGTTGAATGGTCAAAAAAAGGGTGCCCCGGTGAAAACCGAGGTTTGTGTTCCTGTCGTGGCAGAGCCCACAACCGGTCAGTCTTTTGGCACGCTTCTCGAAGCGAGCCCCCGACAAACCGTTTAGGAATAGCATACGACAAACACGGTGTCCTAGGTGCACCCATGCACATGCAATGCAAAGAGACAAACAAGTGTAATCAAAACAAGATATCATGAGTTCGAGTCAAGTTTTCTAAATCCCCAGTGGAGTCGCCAGAAACTGTAGACCGCCCGGAGGACTCCAGAGAAAATCTCGTTTTGTTCTCTAGCATACTAAAGTCTGGACTGAAATGTCACGGTTCTGAATCTGATCTTGCAAAGTGCAATGCATGATCGATAAATCACCAAAGAGTCCAAATCTAGAAAATCGTTTTGGAAAACTGATTTTTGTAAAGAAGTGCCAAACATGGACTGTTTTGCCAGTTACAGAGTCGCCACCTAAATATTTTGTTTTTGGGGGAATTTAGGAAACCCTGACTCATTGCCTAAGGCCACGTGTCCGTCATCACCAAAGTTGTCTCAGCTCGGGAACTTGGGTACGATTGGGGAAGGTCATGAAATGAGCACCCCTGCTCGCCCGATCAAAGATTGGCCTGCACTAAACATGATATCTTGTTTTTGAAGACACATGTGCTCTTATTCCGATTAATTATCTAGAATTACTATGTGATGTGCAAAACACACTAGTATAGACTAGATCGCCTAATTTGGAACAAAGCATCACATATCCGTTTGTTTGGAAATGGTTTGAAGTTTACTACTCGCGAGTAGGCTAAAACATGGATTCAATGAATTGTCCCAATTCAAGTAGTCCAACCTTCACCCACAGGCATTCAGGCAATTATATCACATAAGCAATTAGCCTTATGGCAAGCATGCTGTCATGTTAACACTAACACTCATGCAAGATGCTAAAGCATAAAAGCTTACCTAGTACACCAAGCCAAAACAATAGCTAGTTAATAATCAATGCATGATCCTAGCTGTGTTAAGATGGCTAATGCAACACATGCAAAAATGCAACTAGAATTGGCTTGGCCAACCTAAGAATGGCATGTGGAATGTGACAATTGATACATGAATTCAAATTAGAATTGAAATACAATGCAGTTAGTATGATGCGCCAAGCCCGGTGCATGCAATACAGATGAATGATACAAACATGCATAGCATAAGGATGCTTAATTTGAAATATGCCATAGGACTAACCATTCGAAAGCAAGTAAGTAAAATGGGAGAAAGAAGTGGAGGTTGGAAGACATGCATTACACACACGCACGCTTATTACAAAATTCGCCTTCTCGACAGAGGGATCGAAAGAATAATACAAATTGGCTAACTAGCTAACTAACAAGCTAATTAATTATTACATAACACTTAACTAATTAAACAAATTAATTAAGTTACTAAAGCAGTAGAGTAACCTCGGGAAGAGGAACAAATGCATGCATGCTCGGACGGCTTCGCTCGGAAATCCATCGCCATGTCACACATTGCCTCTGTTTACACTACTCTGCACCTTTGAAAACTTCACAAGTCTCCAGGATACTTCTGAACAACCTTGGGGACATGCTGAGAGTTCATCGACCAAGAGACAAGGCCATCGGCCAAGGAGAACTGCTCATCGACCATGTGTGAGGCTCTCGACCAACAATTTGTAGCCGACCGGCACTGCAGATGGCCGACCAGCCATATCTTCCTGCAGAATGTTGTGTTGCTACAGCAGAGGACAAACAGAGCATTGCAATGCGTTTACAAGACAATGTTTGCATAACCACCCTCCCTATCATGTTATGAACTCAAGAGAGTATGGTTCTCGACCCTCGGACCATCAATCACGCATTTCAATACATGATGGCCAAAGGAGCCAAGTGTGCATTTAATATCAAATGAAATGCACACAAAACAAACAAGGGGCCCCAACCTCTATAATGGTTGATCAAGAGGCAAGAGATGCAATCATGCAAGCAAAACTAATGCAACATGAGCATGTTAAGGACAATGCCATACAAGGCTAATGGTAATAAGCATGCCAAAGGCAATGTAACCTAGACAAGCGTGCAAACATGCAAGGCATGTGACAACATTCAAGGATAGGCAAGCATGTATTAACATGTGAGGCAAGCACGCAACAACATGCAAGGGACAATACATGCAAACATGCAAAGCAACTTAATAAAACGGGCATGCCAAATGCGATATAACTCAAGCATGCGACAACATGCAATAGGCTAAGTATGCAATAACATGCAAGGCAAGCATGCAACAACATGCGATAATGGTCTTAAACCAAAATGGACAGCTCTCAAATTGGCCCAAATCAATGGCCAAAATAATGCAACAAGGGCATGAAATACACATACAAACATGCATGCTAATGGTCCATTACTTTAAGCATAGTAGAGAAACTTTTAAGAAGACTTAAAAGGAGACAAAAATGGATATTAGGAAAACATGTTAAGCTCTAAAATCATGTTAGGGAGGATGCCAAATCAACCAAAGCATGCAATAAAGCCCGAAACTTGAAACTAGCTAAGGGACTCAAACCAAGGCTACATGAAGCAGGTGCCAAAGGGCCAAAGGGACCTAAAACAGTCCCAAGGCTGGTCTAAACAAGACCAAAAGTGAGCTCAAAACTAGCCAACATAAGCTAGAACACAATGCCAGAAACATGAGGCATGCGAGGCCACAAAAGAGGTGTTACACTACACCTAACACAACCAAGCATGGCATGCCTTAAGCAACTAAAATCAGAGTTATGGCATGTTAAAATGAACCCAAAAACTCACTTAGATGGCATCCTAAAGACCTAAGCATGGTGGCATACACAATGAACCATTCATGAGGCATAAAACACAAACCCTTTAACATATTAAAGTAGTGACAAATACAAGTATATGAGCACACTCTGTGGACTGAAATAATATAACAGGTGATTCCAAACCATTGAAATAATCCAGATAGAGCATGCTAGTGACTCAAACACCCAAAGCTAACAAGCTAGATTGCATGGTAGCTATACAAAACAATGTAAGCATGACCGAAACAATGGAAAACAAAGCTCAAGCATGTTAAAATAAGGCTAGAAGCTTCATGAAGTTGAGCCAAAATCATGCTAAAATGACATGTTACCACATGATGCATGTTAAGGCAAATCATGGCATTACAAGACAAGTACATGATGCATGCATGATATGTCTAAACCAAGTCAAAACGGTGCTATATCATAGAAAAACAAAGCCTAATATATACTAAAATGAAGCTAAAACAAGCTAAGCATACAAGCTACAAACATAAGCCATTTATGCAAACATTCAAAACAACAAGGAGAGGGGATGACCCTCTCCTATTTAAGACACCAAAACCACCTCTCTACCACTGAAAATCCTCTGGATTTCAATGGTAGAAAAGTCATGCAAAGCTCAAAGCAAGGGCCAAAAGGGATGGCCTAGAACAAGGCCTAACAAGGCCTAAGATGGGGGAAACAACCCCAAACCTCAAAACTCCCTTAAACAAAGATCTAAAGCACAAAATATCATAACTTTTATCAGTTATGATCTAAGCTTAAAACAATAAGCAAGAAGGGCTAAAAGCTAAAGCAAGAAAGGGGTATCTAAAGCAAGGAACTCACCCTTGTAGAACCTCTTCAAGAACAAAGCTCCAACAGGTTTTTTGAGTCCAAACCATCCCAAGAACACTAAAATCATCCTCAAGGGACCTCAGCTACAAGAGGGTGATGTTCTAGTGTGTGTTTATGTACAATAGTAAGATAATACCACACTTTTGAGCACAAAACAAGCCTAAACAAAAAAAAATAGATACAAAAGTATATCTATTCTCTCAAGAACAAAATTTCTGACCCTTGAGAAGGGAGGAGGGCCTCTCTCTTTATAGAATTTTAATTCTAAGGCTTCTAAGAGAAGCTAAGCAAAGGGTGCAAATCCCTCCATACACGTGTATGGAGGGGGTTAATTGGGGATGCCAGCCACACCAACTGGCACAAAATATCTACATAAAGCAGATGAACAGGGTTCGACCAGTAAAAATGGCCGATCGGCCAACACAGTGGCCGGTCGACCAAAAACTGTGCCGATCGGCCAACACCTTTGGCCGATGGCAAGAATAAGGGGCCGATGATTTCAAGCCTTGGCCAGTGGGTTGAGGAAATGGCCAACAGGCCACCCTCTTCCTTTAAAAGCAAAAACACAAGTGTTTGATCCACAACCAAGCACAAAATAGACAAGTTGAGAGATCTTGAGGCAAGGCGCGCAATCGAGACCTCCGGGAACTCATAATAAACACGAACATGGATGATCATCCAGTGTTCAAACGATGACGTCCAAGTCTTGAGGACGGTCAAAATGGGGTGGCTACAAATAGCCACGAGACGGCCCACAGAACACCTCAAACACCTTGAGAGGGACCAATGTGAATTGTTAAAACTTATGGAGCTAGCACGGGATGCCTGCTTTGAAAACTAAGTCCAAAAATGCACTTTTTCACACTTAAGCGTGAAAATAGGCCACCAGGGGCCAAAATCGTGCAACAGCCATGGGATGGCCTGGAGAACACCTCAAACATGTCGGGAAGGACCAATGGGAGTTATGGAAACTTACGGGACTGGCGCGGGACTCTCGGTTTGAAAACTAAGTCCAAAAAGGCAGTTTTTAACACTTAAGCTTGAAAATAGGCCACCGGGGGCCAAAATCGTGCAACAGCCATGAGACGGCCCATGGAACACCTCAAACACCTCGGGAGGGACCAATGTGAGTTGTGGAAACTTAGTAAACTAGCACGGGACTCCCGGTTTGAAAACTAAGTCCAAAACTGCACTTTCCCGTACTTAAGCTTGAAAATAGACCTTCAGGGGCCGAAATCGTGCAACAACCACGGGACAACCTGGGGAACACCTCAAACACGGCAGGAGGGACCAATGTGAGTTATGGAAACTTACGGAACTAGCATGGGACTCCCGGTTTCAAAACTAAGTCCAAAAATGTACTTTTCACACTTAAGCTTGAAAATAGGCCACCAGGGGCCAAAATCGTGCAATAGCCACGGGACGGCCCAGGGAACACCTCAAAACCTCAGGAAGGATCAATGTGAGCTGTGGAAAGTTACGGAACTAGCACGGGACTCCCAATTTGAAAACTAAGTCCAAAAATGCTCTTTTTCACACTTGAGCTTGAAAATAGACCTCTGGGGGCCAAAATCATGTAACACCCCGAGATGGCCCAGGGAACAACTCAAACACCTTGGGAGGATGCAATGTGAGTTGTGGAAACTTACAGAACTAGCACGGGACTCCTGGTTTGAAAACTAAGTCGAAAAAGGCTCTTTTTCACACTTAAGCTTCAAAATAGACCTTCGGGAGCCAAAATCGGGCAACAGCCACGAGACGGCCCAGGGAACACCTCAAACACCTCAGGAGGGACCAATGTCAGTTGTGGAAACTTACGGAACTAGCACGGGACTCCCGATTTGGAAACTAAGTCCAAAAAGGCACTTTTTCACAGTTAAGCTTGAAAATAGACCTTTGGGGGCGAAAATCGTTCAACAGCCATGAGAGGGCCTGGGAGCGTTGACTTTTGTTGACTTTTTCTCTTCCCGAGAGTTGACTTTTGTTGACTTTTTATAATTTTGGCTCATTCCGCTCATTGTTGCTCATTTTTGCATCCTTTTTAGATGCCCGACGATATTCCATATGGCGGAGGCTCCCCGAGAGTAGAGGACGAGTCGGACGTTATGCCACTGCCTCCGAGGATTCAACTGTTCGACCCAGAGAGGTACAACCCGCAGAAGCACATCCTACCTCCTAGCACCTTCCACCATTTTACCAACTTTGCACGACGGGCGCCTCCAGACTTGTTGCTATGGGAGCCGGAGTATCGTCTATCGCATCATGCGCGCGAGGTGCATAATGCACTTTTGCCTTTTCATGCTTTCACTATGTATTATATCTGCTCGTTTTGAACACATTCACATACACAGTGCTTCTTCATGTTTTGAACATAACTGGCACACAACATCTGGTTCATATGGGCACACAGCTCTCAACATAACACTTTGTTCGTTTGGCACACAGCACATTTTGGGCACACAGCTCATTTGGGCAATATTCTGCTCACTTGGCATATAGCTCGTAACCTAGCACACTGTTCAATCTGAACACACAGTTCATAACACAGTATTCGGTTTAGTTGGCATGCGGCTTCTAACATAGCACACCGTTCAATTTGAACACGCAGTTCATGACATAGTATTCGGTTTAGTTGGAACGCAGCTCATAACATAGCACACTGTTCAATCTGAACACACAGTTCATAACACAGTACTCGGTTTAGTTGGCACGCAGCTCATAACATAGCACACTGTTCAATTTGAAGACGTAGTTCATAATAGAGTATTCGGTTTAGTTTGAACACAGAGTTCATAACGCAGTATTTTGCTCAATCAGAACACACAGTTTATAACGTAGTTTTTGCTTAATCTGAACACACAGTTCATAACACAGTTTTTGCCCAATCTGAACACACAGTTCATAACCCAGTTTTGCTCAATCTGAACACACAGTTCATAACGCAATTTTGCTCAATCTGAACACGCATTTCATAACACAGTTTTTGCTCAATCTGAACACGCAATCCATAACGCATTTTTTTTGTTAAATCTGAACACACAGTTCATAACGCAGTTTTTGCTCAATCTGAATACATAGTCCATAACGCAGTTTTTTGTTCAATCTGAACACACAGTTCATAACACAGTTTTTGCTCAATCTGAACACACAATCCACAATGCAGTTTTTGCTCAATCTAAACACACAGTTCATAACGCAGTTTTGCTCAATCTGAACACACAATTCATAACGCAGTTTTTGCTCAATCTAAACACGCAGTCCATAACGTAGTTTTTTGCTCAATCTGAACACACAGTTCGTAATGCAGTTTTTGCTCAATCTGAACACATAGTCCATAACGCAGTTTTTGCTCAATCTGAACACACAGTTCATAATGCAGTTGTGCTCAATCTGAAGACACAGTCCATAACATAGTTTTGCTCAATCTGAACACACAATCCATAACGCAGTTTTGCTAAATCTGAACCAACAGTTCATAGCGCAGGATTCTTTTAATTTTCAAACGGGTGATAACACTGCTCAATCTGAGCACACAGTTCATAACACATCATTCTTTTAATTTGCACACGGCTGACAATACTGCTCAATCTGAGCACATAGTTCATAACACAACGTTCTTTTAATTTGCACATGGCTGACAATACTGCTCAATCTGAACACACAATTCATAACACAGCATTCTTTTAATTTGCACACGGCTCACAATACTGCTCAATCTGAACACACAGTTTATAACACAACATTATTTTAATTTGCAAACAGCTCACAACACTGCTCAATCTGAACACACAGTTCATAACACAACATTCTTTTGATTTGCAACTGATTACATCTATTCATTTTCCATACATATATCGTCTCGTTTCACACGGGGTTACAGATCGGTCATTGCCAGGGAGTGGTATATGGAGCTCCCGAAGGCTATTCGGCATATTGTGGATGAGGCGGGGTTCGACCCATTCTGTATGGGGTTGTCGTGTCATCCGGCGAGCAAGCCCCTTCTGGGAGCACTCGTAGAGAGATGGTGGGACACCACCAATTGCTTTCATTTTTCTGCCACCGGGGACATGATGATGACCCCGTATGACTTCTCCATGTTGATGGGTCTCGACGTGGCATGCCGGCCGGTTCCATATGACGTGGACATGGGTGAGTGGGAGGCAGCTTGGACGTATCTGCTAGGAGCCCATCTGCCGATCGACAGATCATCGGGCAAGGTCAGGTACACCTGGTTCGCCGAGCAGTATAGGAGGACTATGCCTGAGACTGTTGAGGAGATAGAGCAGTATGCCCGGGGATTTTTGTTGTTCCTTCTCGGGACCACTCTGTTCTCCGACAGGGGGAACACAGTTGGGCTTTATCTGCTGAGTGTTTTGGTAGACCTATCACAGGTCCGGCACTTTGATTGGGGTGGCACTAGCCTTGCTACCCTTTACTGCTACATGAGCGCGACCTCTTGAGAGCGGGGGACCGTAGTAGGCGGCTACTGGCGAGCCTAGGAGGTACATTCAACACTCTTGATTTACATTTTTGCTTTTCATTATCTGTACACTACACACTGCACACATTGCACACTTTACGTTCTGTATTCTGCATTGCGCACTCAGCATTCTGTAGTCTCTATATATTCTATACTCATTACCACTGTCTTGCCTTTCACAGCTGTGGGTTTATGCCTACTTCTCATCACTCGCCCACGAGCTCGAGGTTAAGGCACCTCTCGAGATCCCTTATTCATGCAGATTTGATGGTCGGTGCCGGTCTAGGCCTCGGGAGACTCTGCCATATCTGAGGCAGTATTTCGACACAGTGCGGGCGGCCGAGGTAAACTAGAACTCTTAATTCTTCACGCTTTAAGCTTTGATTCATCTTGCATATTTCTGACATCTAATCAGTTTATGCACTTGCTATCCGTAGATCACCTGGCAGCCTTAGCTGGCGATGCCCGGGTATTCTCGGTTTCAATTCGTCAGGGCATGGGGCGCGTCCCGGTACAGGGTTTTGCTTGAGGGACTAGCCGACAGAGTTTGGTTTCTCAGAGATCGCTTCATGCGTCAGACAATAGGTAATGCCGCTCAGGAGATTCCCTCACCGCCTCTACTGGACATGCGGTCCACGGAGCGTCTTACCCCCCAGAGGTTGATGACCTTATGCAGGGTACCAACGTAGTTCTTTTCCTTGAGGAAGAGGAGTACGCGACATACCACCATACATACTTGATGCCTCCACTAACAGGCATCCGTACTCCTACGAGAAGGGCTACTGATATGCCATCGTCAAGTCACGCTCGAGCTGCAAACATCCCTTCCACTAGCGGGGCTAGCACATCGAGAGGTGGGGCTAGAGGGATGCCCTCTACTTGCCAGTACGTTGGGTGGCCAGACCTTCCGACCGAGCTGACGGGCTGGCAGTATGGGACATCATGCCCGATTCCACTAGCGCCTTCACTGCCGGATCATCGATACGTTAGTGACCCTGACTCACCACCGGTATGCTCCACAGTTTTCATTTATCACTCAGATATTTAGATATTCATTCATTCACTAATGACTTGAACTTGCATCTGCAGCCTCCCAGAGAGTATACTGAGGGGTTGCTCAGAGTGGTGGCCCCACTCGAGAGCATGGTCCTGCGGAGGGAGACGCTGTTGTACGCCTCCGATGTTCGGGTATTTTTCAATTTCCTTGCATTTATCATACTTCTGATGACATATGGAAACTGAACATTTCACTGCATTGATTCATTACATGTGTAGAGCACATCTGGCACATCAGACTCACATATTATATCTGCATGCACCCACTCTATGTATCATTCTTCCTTCTACATCTGATATATATATTGGCTGATGCATTCTAACTGTCCTTTTCAGGTTCCACCTCTGCAGACTGGGCTATCCAGGCCTTCTCGAGCAGCTAGGAGAGGGGCCTCAGCACACAGCCAAGGGGGATGCAGAGCACCTGTCAGACAGGATGACGAGTCCAGTGAGGAGGAGGGTTAGCACATCCACAGTCAGAGATATCTGCAGGTAAAGATGACGACTCCGATTCCGATGCTGAGGGAGGAGGTGACGCCGAGGAGTATTCCGAGGATGGTGACTCCGATTCAGATGGTGGTGTCGGTGGTGGTGGTGCAGAGGCTGCTCAGCCGAAGACGGTGAATAGGGCCTCTCGGTCATGAGCTTGATAGCACTGATGCAGATGTTCCTGCTTTATTTTTCTTTTTACATGTACTTGTAGCACATTGTACAGCTTAGGCAGTTTTATTTTCTTAAAAACTTGTACCCTTGTTGTAAAATGTTGTAAAAAGAAGCTATGATGGAATGAAAATGACTTTTTGTTCAAAAAATGTTGTATTTGTATTCTATGCATCGCATCGCACCATTTTTCACCAAAAAAAAAGAGAAATGAATGGAAACTGAACATCATGTATTGCTAAGTTAGGTAGTGAACCGATGCAACAAACTAAACAACCTAAAGCAAAAACAATTCATTAAACGAATTAACAATTCGATAAACAATGAGCAACAACTCGATAAACAAAGAGCAACAACTCGATTAACAAAGAGCAACAACTCGATAAGCAAAACTTAATAACTCGATAAGCAAAACTTAACAACTCAATAAGAAAATGCATTTTGGACAATCGAAGCGACGGAACGCATCCGAAATAGAGGTAAACTAGGACCTTGAACAATCTTTCCACACAGGAAAGTTAGAGACTCCTTTCTGGAGATAAGAAAAGGGTTGCAAACCAGTTTTTGGACATGGCCGACCATCAAAGGAGCCTGCCAACCAGTTTTCTGCTCTACAGACTAGAAAAGTAGCTGGCCGACCAGAAAAACAAGCTGGCCGACCAGCAAAAGTGCTTCGCCGACCACTTGGCCTGGGGACCTCCAGTTTTCTAACACTTGTCCTCCAAACAATGCTTTATCCTTCATAAAGATTTCAGCTTCGTGGTTCCCTCATTTTAACTCAGTTTTGCACCAAAATGGAAGCATTCCCGGTCCAAAATCTCACAAATTGGAACGCCAACTTGGATGGGTCAGAAAAGTTGAACTTCCGGGGCTTCGGCATAAATGCACTATTCACGTTGTGTCGCACGACACTGCGTTTTCCGTTCCATCACGTCGCGACAAGATGTTGGCATCCAGTAACTCACGTCTTTAGCTTTGGCGGACAAGAGATGTGTCCCACGTTTGAAGACTTCCAAGTTTTGATGGAATCCGAACGCAACGAAGAAATCGTGCCCCAGTTCCGCTTCGGCCATGTCCAAGCCTTAGGACGGATATGTGGGCTTACTTTGCATGACGCTCGGTTATTGATTTCTGATGGAGTACTGGATATCCCTAGCTTGATTCGTCGGTTTTCTGATGCCGGTGACCGCGGCGATCATGAATGGCAGGGTTTTCGGGGACATGCGCTTTGCTTGTGCATGTTGTCCTATTTCTTGCTTGCCCCAGGCTTTGGAGGGCTTGACGTTCGTTTCATTGAGGTTGCCGAGGACTTGAAAGAGGGCAAAAACTGCATCGCCATGACACTAGCCAAGACCTTGATGGGTTTGGACGCTTTCCATCACCGAGAGACGACTAGATTCGTGGGGAGTCCACTACTGCTGTAGGTAATGTGTCCCACCCTATCTCACAAACATTTCTCACATTACGTGGCCCTCTGGCTCGGTTTTTCTCTCAAAACCCTTTTCTCACTTTTCTTTCCACATATATCTCTCTATTATTTAATCTCTCATTTTTCATCCCTCCCTAGATATGGTTGATGGATAAACTGAAAGTTATGGACTCATGCCCAACATATTCAGCTCGCAGTTATTTCTTCCGGCAACGTCTAGTCGTTGCCCCTAATGAGGGATGGTGGTACGAATGGATGCGCAGTTTGACTGCTCTTGACATTGCTTGGCGCTGCCCCTGGCTTAATCTACTGGCGATGAGCTACAACATGACTCGCCAGCCCAGGATTCAGTTCATCGATCTGACACACTGCGTCCTTTACTTTCCGTTTCGCATCCGGCGCCAATTTGGTCACGATCAGACTTGCCCGGAGGAAGGGATAGAGTACGCTGCTGCCTTTCCAGTCCAAGGAGCACAGCTAGCTCGGTATGCCACAGCATGGAGGACGAGAGAGCTTCTGGCCCCCGCTTCCACTTTTAGTTGCACCCTCTCCGATGAGTGCATAGCTTGGCTTGATGAAGAGGCACAGGTTGGGCCTACTTTGGCTTCAGAGGCTTCCACAAGCTCTGGGAGGGGTGCAAGAACACCTGACTTGACTATACCCCGAATTTATTTGCTTTATCAGCACTTTCAAGTTTTCTTTATGAATGTAATAAAAAACAACTTCAATTTGTATTCGAGAGTAGGAGAACTCTGTACTGAAATCAATGTAATTAAAGGTTGTGGATACTGAAAATTTTCCGTTTGGTCCAAAAATGGTCTAAGTTGTAAAAAGATTAATTTGAGCAAAATCAACTTTTGTTAAAACTTTTCAAAACCATTTTTAATCAAAACTGGACACACCCGAGATATATCATTGAGATGTACAACCCCGGATCTAGCAACTGGAAAGTTGCCCCTAGTCTAAATAGCACTGCACTGGAGATCACAACCGAGCTCTGAAATGCAGAATAGACAAAGATGACCAACAAAATCACATAGACAAAGTTGATTGAGGAAGTGTTTATGGCTGGACTTCAGGATAAAGTTGCCTACGTATCACAAAGATGGGAATTAAGCCTTGCGTAGTTTGGCTAAGGTTCACTCGTGTATTAACACTCTCCTTTTGAGCTCTAACTTTTGCCAAGGCCGCCCCTTTTGGGTTTTCAATCTTGCGAACTCAGTTTTTTTAATTTCAAATTTTTAATAGTCTAACTTTTGCCTAGGTCACCCTTTCGGGTTTTCGGCCTAGTGAGCCACTCTGGGATAGTATTTCTTCAACTTGTCCATGTTGATCGGTTGGGAGAACTCTAGGCCATCTAGGTCCATCAGAACAACAGCTCCACCCAACCAGATAGACTTGATGATATAACGGCCAGTCCAATTGGGTCTGAACTTTCCCCTAGGGTGGTGGATGGGAGCTTGGTTGCCTTTAAGCACAAGATCCCCTTCTTTCAAATTCCTGGACTTAACCCTCTTGTTGAAAGTCCTGGCAATTCTTCGTTGATAACCTTGAACGTAATACAGTGCTTTCAGCCTTCTCTCGTCAAACAGCATGTGTTCTTCAAACCTACTCTGTTGCCAATCTACCTTAGCTATCTGACACTCAGCCAATACCCGTAATGACAGAACCTCAACTTCGATAGGGAGAACAACCTCCATCCCATAAACCAAGGAATGCGAAGTCGCCCCAGTAGAAGTTCTAATTGAAGTCTGGTAGCCCCACAGAGCAAATGGCAACTTATCTGGTCAGTTCCGGTAGGTTTCCACCATCTTCTGCAGTATATGCTTGATGTTCTTGTTGGCAGTCTCAATTGCTCCGTTGGTTTGCAGCCGATATGTAGACGACTTATGAAAAGCCACGTTATACTTCTCCAACAAATCGATCACCTCCTTCTTGAAGTGGGAACTATTATCTGAAATGATCTCATTCGGGACCCCGTAGCAGCAGATGATGTTGTTCCTGATGAACTTAGCGACATGCGATGCGTTCAACACTGCGTAAGATTGGGCCTCAACCCACTTCGTGAAGTAGTCTATCGCTACCTGAATGTACTCATGCCCGTTGGACCCTTTTGGAGTGACAGCCCCAATTACATTAATTCCCTAGACTAAAAATGGCCATGGTGAAGTCATATTGTACCACTTCAACGACGGAATGTTCATGTGGTTTGCATGTATCTGACATTTGTGGCATCGCCGAACAAAGCCAATACAATCCTCCTCCATGGTGGACCAGTAATAACCCTGTCTAAGGATCTTCCTGGCTAACATCACCCCGTTCATGTACGCTCCGCACTCTCCTGCATGGATGGCTTCCATCAGGTGCTTGGATTCTTCAGCATCAACACACAGTTTATGCATCCAGAGATGACCTCTCTTGTACAGTTTACCCCCGCAGACGATGAACTGAGCAGCCATTCTTCGAATTGCCCTCTTATCTTTGGGATTTGCCATAGTGGATATGCCTCTTTTTCTAGGAAGTTCCAAACATCGTAATACTAGGGATTCTCATCTTATACCTCATCTATGGCGGCAATCAGCTCGTAGGCCTACACAAATTTCTATTCGATGATGATCGGACGCATCCGGACTCTGAAAAGGATGTCCATCATGGAAGATAGAGTTGCTAGTGAATCTGTAAACCTGTTGTTTTCTCTTAACAGATGAGCGAAATTCAGCTTCTCAAACTGAGGAATCAGCACGTCCAAGGTCTGGTGATAGATTCTCATCTTTTCTTCTTTAACTTTCCAATCTCCTTTAGCTTGAGATACAACAAGGTTTGAGTCCCCGATGACATCCAACCGTTTTGCCTCTAGTTTTAGTGCAGCTTCTAGTCTAGCAATGCATGCCTCATGCTCTGATTCATTGTTCGACACTTTGAACCGGAGTTTGAATGCTAGAGGTATACGGGAATTGTCGGTGCTATCAGCAACACCCTATCCCATACTCGTACTGGTTTGACACTCCATCAAAGTACATCGTCCAAGTCTCTTCTTCGATAGGCAAAATGGCCTCATCTAGGAACAGATATTCAACTGCTTCATCCCCTTCAACTGGGTGATCGGCTAAGAACTCTGCTACCGCTCTCCCTTTCACTGACTTGCGCGTTACGTACTTCATATCAAATTCAAAAAGCAGAAGCAACCAACAGGCTAGCCTACCCGTAAGTGCCGGTTTCTCAATGAGATTTTTGATGGGATCTAATCTCGAAACCAGTATTACAGAGTGAGCTAACAGGAAGTGCCGCAACTTCTTAGGAGCCCATACCAAGGCCAAACAAGGCTTCTCCAACGGAGTGTAGTGGGTCTCGTAATCCAGCATTTTCTTACTCAGGTAGCAAATAGCTCTCTCCACTTTGTCCTCAGACTCCTGTGTGAGCATACAGCCCATTGTAGTTTCAGTCAGTAAAAGGTACAGAATCAACAGTTTCCTCGGCTTAGGTGCTAACAACACAGGTGGGTTCTGTAAATATTGCATGATCTGTTCAAAAGCAGCTTGGCATCGGCCGTCCCACTGGAATTTCTTTCTTTTCTTTAGGAGACCAAAGAGTGGTTCACAAGTCAAGGTTAATTTTGTAATAAACCGTCTTATGAATTGCACTTTACCTAGAAAGCCTCGCACCTCTTTTTCACTCCTCGGTGGTGGCATTTCTAAGATGGCCTTGATTTTGGAAGGATCGACCTCAATACCTCTCTGTGTGATCAAGAACCCCATCATTTTCCCTACTGTAACACCAAACGTACATTTCAGAGGATTCAGCCGCAGCCGATACTCCCTGATCCATTGGAAGAATTTCTGCAAGGCAATGTAGTGGCCCTCTCTTTCTTTGGACTTGACAATCATGTCGTGCACATAAACCTCAACCTCTTTATGGATCATGTCGTGTAATATTATGGTCGCAGCTCGTTGATACGTAGCCCCAGCATTCTTCAACCTGAACGGCATCACCCTATAACAATAGGTCCTGCACGGGGTGGTGAAAGCAGTCTTCTCCCGGTCTTCGGGTGCCATCAATATCTGATTGTAGCCTGAAAACCCACCCATGAATGAGAGCAATGCATGCCCAGCAGTAAAGTCCACTAATTCATCGACATGCAGCAGAGGAAAGTTGTCCTTTGGACTGGCTTTGTTCAAATCCCTAAAGTCCACACATACCCAAATTCTATCGTCTTTCTTCGGCACCGGAACTATATTAGCCAACCAAGTTGGGTATTCGGATACCAGTAGGAACCCTGTGTCAATTTGCTTGGTGACCTCTTCTTTGATCTTGAGAGCCCAGTCAGGGTGGATCGTTCGGAGCTTTTGCTTAATAGGTCGGGCCTCTAGGTCAAGAGGGATCCGGTGCTGTTCAATCTCAGGATCGATTCTAGGCATGTCTTCGTAGGACCACGCGAAAACATCTTTGACATCTTTTAACAAAGTGACTAAGCGCTCGCGCTCCTCTGAAGACAACGTGGACCCAATCTGGACTAGCCGCGGGTCCTTCTCAGTACTAACATTAATTTGGATGATTTTATCAACCAAGGGTTTTACAAACCTCTCCTACTCTTGATCAAGCAAAAATTTCAAAATCGAAGGAATTTCTTCCTCGTCGTTTTCATTAAAATTTTGAAAATCCTGATTAATGCAATAAATTAACGGCACAGAATAGTACTCAGAAGCCACAGCTATTCCATTCTCATTAATCACTTCCAAATCGCTTGATTCCTCTATTATAATTGACAAAAAGGAAAAAGAAAAATATGACCTAGACAGGACTGTGGCATCCGGGTTGTCACCCCCAAGAATGCCAGACTCTGACTTAGATGAGCTTGAACCTGATTCTGACTCCGCAGACTCAGTTGAATCAGATTCCAGCTCACTACCTGACCTGGTGCTGCTCGTTAAGAATCCCTCCTCGTATTGCCAGACGAGGGAGGGTGCGATGGATGCATCCAGAATGTTTGAAGGTGGGCTCGCAGCCGTTTCATTCCTGATCATGGTGTAGACACCCCATTTTTGACCAACCTTAAGACTCAGACGTTATCGATTGAGCGCTTGGTGATTGCGCAGGTTGTACTCGTTCTGAGATTATGGAGTCTTGGCTGAGAGCCTTTCTCCCGGACCTCGGGTCCCTTTTGTGCTTTGCCTCGGTTTGCGAACCAAGTCTTGTTTTCTCTTTTTGAAGGGAGGGAGAGGTCTCGTAGACCATGTCTCAGTGGCCGTAGGATACTATTCGTGGTCGTAGACCACTGTTCCCATTTGGAGACCAGTTTCTGATTTTCGGAGTCGTCGGTCGTGCGCCTCGGTTCGGGACCGCTTAAGTTTCTCTGTTTGCTCTGGTTTTAACACACACCTTGTTTCCTCTCTCTAGAAGGACACTGTGGCCCGGGAGACCACCTTCGTGGTCGCACGCCACATTCGATGCTTAACAATCAGTTTTCGGGGCCTCCGGGCGCGCGTTTTGGCCCCCAAACCCTCGTTTTGCATCCGTCTTGGTTCATTTTTGGCATGGACCCTATTTTTCATTATTTGGAAGGTGGTGCTAGGGTGGGAGACCACCTTTTCTTCTTGGTGACCACTTTTCCCTGTCGGCTGGTTTTTCTTATCAGGTAGGTGGTCTACCTGACTTTTGAGCCATAATTGCTGGTCTCCCACCACACCACTGGCTTGCATTGAATTGGGAGACCACCAATTGAGGCTGCCGACCACCATTCGTCAACTTAACCCTTTTGAACTGGTCGGCCGACCATTTGAACTCGTCGGCCTACTTTCCCCTTTTCTGTCTCTGTGAGTGTGTGCCAGTTGTACCAGCTGGAAGGCACAGACTGCATCCTCCATACACGTGTATGGAGGATTGGCAACCTTGTTTTGGCTTCTTAAAGAAGCTTGGCCCTTTGCTCTAAGCTTCTAAGAGAAGCTTGACCTTTTTTAGCTTCCTGAAGAAGCTTGACCCTTTGGCTCTAGCTTCCTCAAGAAGCTTGACCCTTTTTGCTATAGCTTCCTCAAGAAGCTTGGACCTGTAGACAAGCTTCTTGAAGAAGCTTGGACTTTTGTTCCTCTATAAGAGGGACCCTCTCCCTCATGTGTAAAGGTTCAGATTTTTTGGCTTAAGGCAAGATACATACATCCCTCTATATCTCTACATTTCAGCTCCAAAAGTCTATAATTCTTGCACCATTGCACACCACCTCCTATCCTAACACCTCCACCATCACTCTAAGCATCTTGGAGCCCATTCTCAGAGGTTGAAGGCTTCCTGTTTTGGTCCAGAAGCTGCTAGTTCTTTTGGCTACAAGGGTAACACTCTATATCTTATCTCTATTTGCAAGCATATTTGGGCTTTGTCGTAAATTGAAAAACTTCTTATTTTGAGGTCCTTTACATGTTTGTTTAAGGTCATTTTTCTGTTGGGGTCATCTACCCCCTTGCATGCTTCATTTTCCTTTGTTTTGAGCCATGCATTAGGGCCTTTGTGTTGAGCGTTGTTGGCCCTTTTGACCACTAAAATCTAGCAGATTTTCAGTGGTTATTATGTATTTTTGAGTACCAAAATCAGAGAGGGGTGACCCTCTCACCCCTTGTTTTGATTTCTAGCATATTTGACCTAACAAAGGAGCCTATACTTGCATGCTTCCTAGGCTCATTTCAGGCCCTTTCCATTGAGTTTTAGGGCCTGCATAACATCTTTCCAGAGGTGGTTTTGTCGTATTGGGTGTCCCTCTTGCATGTGCACAATAACCCTCTTCATAGCATATCAAAGGAGCCTATCATTCTTGCATGCATGGACTATATTTCAGTGGGTTTTTGGGCTACATTTGACATTGCATGATTCTGTTTTTGACTGGTTTGGTGGCCTCTCATGTGCTTCATATGGTTGTAGTATAAATCATGGTTCACTAGCTCGTATTGCATGATGTTTTGGCCCTCTTTCCTAGCATTTTTTTGGCCATGATCCAAACTAATCTTATCCATATTTTAGGTTGCCTTAGCCCTATTTGAAGTGTTTTGGGTTGTGCATGTATTGTTGTATATGGCCATAGTTCAATTTAAGCTCACTAGCTTTGTATATCGGGTCCACTAGCATGCATTGTTTGGGCCCTTGACATGTTTTGGCATCATCAAGCATGATATTTCAGAGCATATAAGGTTTCCATATTCTCATGTTCATCACTCCTTCAATATGTTTAAGAGTTGTGCTTGTATGCCTTATTTTGAGCCGTAGCATGAGCTTCATTTCTATGCATGTTGAGCAACCATCATAGGCCATTTTCCCACTGTCTTGGACTTGCCTAGGGTGTATTTGGGACTGGTTTTTCCATTTGTGTATTGCTTTGTATACCTCTAGTGTAACGCACTTCACTAGTTTTGGTATCCGGGCCATCTAGTATGCATTGTGTGACATATTTGAATGATTCGGGACCATCTTGCATATCATTTTAGAGCTGGAAAATGTGTGTTTGCATGCCATATTTCATCCCTTGCCATGCTTTGGTAGAGTGGCATTTGATGCCTTAGGTTCGAGCCTTTGCATTGTGCATGTTTATGTGTGTCTTAAAGCTTTGATTTCATCATGTTTGGCCACTGATTTGGATGTGGCTGAGGCCCATCCATCTTGGTTTAAGTCCATCTTGCATTGCATATGCCATATTAGTCCATGTTGTTACATGATTGACCATTGCATTGTGTATTCCTTGATCATTTCGTTATTAGCCTCCACATGTGCATTGCGTATGCCATAGTTTAGTCCATGTGCATTGAGTATGCCATGTGTAGTTCATAGCATTGTGTATGCCATTTGCATGCTTGCATGACATTCCTTGCATTTTGTATCATTTAGTCGCATGACATTCCGAGCCTATCATAGTTGCATTTTTGCATGTGTTACATTAGGCATTCTTAGTATAGTTAGGATTCATGCATGATTTCTAATTAGCTTCTTTCTTTGGCTCGGAGTACTCGGTAAGTGTTTATGCTTTAGCATCCTTGCATGTGTGTGAGTGACTGCCATGATAGCATGCTTACTATGAGGCTATGTGCTTATGTGATATACCTGCCTGAATGCTTGTGGGTGAAGGTTGGGTTGCTTGAGTTGTAATAATTCGTCGAAACCCATGTTTTAGCCTACTTACGAGTAGCAAACTTCAAATCATTTTCAAAACAAAAAGATTATGCGATGATTTGTTCTAAATTAGGCAATCCAGTCTATACTTGTATACTATGCGCATCACATAGTAATTCTAGGCTAATAACCGGAATAAGAGCACATAATGTTTTCAAAACTCGATATCATGGTTAGTAGAGGCCGATCTTTGATCGGGTGAGCGGGGGTGCTCACGAAGTGACCTTCCCCAATCGTACCCAAGTTCCCGAGCCGAGGCAACTTTGGTGATGACGGACACGTGGCCTTAGGCACGAGTCAGGGTTTCCTAAATTCTCCCAAAATAAAATATTTAGGTGGCGACTCTGTATCTGGCAAAGTAGTCCATGTTTGGCACTTCTTTCTAAAAATCAGTTTTTCAAAACGATTTGCCGGATTTGGACTATTTGATGATTCATCGGTCTTGCATTGTACTCTGCGAGATTAGATACAGGACCATGACATTGAAGTCCTGAACTGTAGTAAGCCCAATGAACAAAACGGGATTCCCTCCCGGGACGTTTGGGGATGTCTAGAGTTTCTGTCAACTCTGTTGGGGAACTTAGAGAACTTGGCTCGAACTCATGATATCTTGTTTTGACTACACTTATGTGTTTCTTTGCATTACATTTGCATTGGTGCGCCTAAGTCACAGTGTTTGCCATCTGCTATTCCTGAACGGTTTGCCGGAGGCTCGCTTCGAGAAGCGTGTCGTAAGGCTGAACGGTTACAGGCTCTGCCACGATGGGAACACAAACCCCGATTTTACCGGGGCACCCTTTTTGACCATTCGACCTAGTGCATATCGAAATCTGTAGTGACCATTCCAACCTAGGACAGGTTGCTTACCCGATTATAGGTTGTTTGAAACCGCTGCGTGCGTAGTGAAACCCTAGCTCCTGACAAAATAGGACAGGGAAACCCTACCCCAACATAGGGGTGTTTTTGGCTCTCGCTTGCTTGCTATGTGCTTTTAGAGTGCGTCTCTACAAGAATACATGCATCAGTTTACAAGTTTGGATATCAGGCTTGCGGGCACCAGTTCAGTATTTTGGGAATCAATTATCTACGAGTATCAGATTCAGTCGGATATCATATTCAGTTTTAGGGGCAGTGATTTGGGAACAATGATCACTGTTTGAGAACAGTCTATTCAGCTTATCAACTGTGTGTTGTGTGTTTATTTACGTTGTTATGCTGTCCGTTTGTCTGGTTGTTTATTTCCTTATTACGCTTTATTTATCTTTTTGCTAGGTACTTTAGCATAATTGCTTCTGACCAAGCAGATATTCCCCAAGCACTCTAGACTAGAGGTCGTCGACTGCATCGATCTGAGGATCTGGTAGATGGACAACCAGTGTTCTACTCTTTACCCCCGGTTGCTAGATGAAGGTCAGTGAGGCACAGTGTATCGGTACTGAGATTGTCAGATCAGTGGTCTTTGAACAGCTAGGTTGGGATTTCTGAGTCTACTACAGAGGCAGATACACTGGCAGTTCAGATAAATCAGGGTAGTATGTCAGGGGGCAATATGTCAGGGATGGAAGACATGGTGCGTCAGCTCCAGGAGAGCATGAAAGCCATGCAGGAGAATGCTGTTCGTCAAGCAGAATTTGCCAAACAGTAGGCCGTTGTCATGGCCCAACAGGCAGAGCTAATTACCCGGCTACAGCAACAAACCGGAGCATCTGTTTCGCACTAAGCTCCTCCCCCACCAGGAGTTCCGACACTCGGGGAGGCACCAAATGTCCAGGAAGAGACGGACATTCCGACAGGGCTGGCTCCGCCCCCGATTCTACCTCAACTATCCAAGGCACCTACGCCTATCAATCAACCAAACTCTCCCTTTGAGTTCGAGGTTGACCCTACAGCGTTAAAGTTGAGTAAGCTTGAAAAATTGTTCAAGAAATCCCATGGGGTAAAGTCTATCCTAGACATTGAGGACGGGTATACCGACGTGGCTGTGACGTTGCAAGATCGATTCAAGATGCCACAAATCGACCACTTTGACGGGTCCGGGGATCCCATGGTGCATCTACGTTTGTTTTTGGACATACTAAGGCCGATGGGCCTCACCAGACTATAGAAGCTTTCATTGTTTGGCCGGACCCTGTCGGGTGTGGTGGCCATCTTGTACGCAAAATTGGAAGATGATGCCAAGTGGAACTAGGATGAGATGGTCGAGGCTTTCATTGCACTGTAATCCTATAATACGCAAATCGAGATTACAACCCATGATCTTGAGACGACTAGGCAGGAGCCTAAGGAGAGTTTCTCTGAATTCGTAATCCGCTGAAGGGCCAAGGCCTCGATGATGACCCTTAGGCCAACTGACAAAGATCAAATACGGATGATTGTGCGCAATCTCCAGCCTAAGTTCATGCAAAAAATGATTGTACTCCCCTTCCCCACCTTTTCAGATTTTCATGAGATGGGGGTGCAAATTGAAGATGCTATGAAATAGGGTCTGATTGACCAAGACAAAGAGCAACCCAGGAGAACTTTCAACCGAAACAACAACGCAGGCACAAGCAATGCTGCAACAGCTAGAGCTTCGGCAGTAAGCATGGTCACCACCACACCTCCAAGATCCCCGGCAGCTACACTATTCTCTGGTGCGTCCGGAAGTAACATACAAACAACCAAATACCAACCCCAAGGCCGAAGAACCTTCACCCCATTATATATGCCCCTGTCCAAAGCTCTGGGATTACTAATTAGGAAATGGCACTTGAAGCCCCTAGAGCCGAGGCCGTTGCCAAATCCACTTCCTTCCTCCCATAACCCAGCCAAGTACTGCGTATATCACCAACAACATGGTCACGACACCGACCAATGTTTTAGATTGCGTCACGAGATTCAGGATCTCATTGATAACAGGGTGATTGTGCCTCCAGAAAAACCCAACGTCATAACCAACCCTCTCTCACCACACAACCAAGCCCGACCTCGTAAACGCATCAACTTTATCCAGACTGGGGTCGTGTCTTACGATCCTAGCATCTATATCACCCATTCCCACCTACCTAAGCTGGAGGTGTTCATTCCCGGCAGCACTGACTTGTGCATGTTAGACATCTCCTCAACCCAACTTGAACCAATGGTGGTGACTATCGAAGACAGAATAGGGATGATTTCGAAAGAAAGTGGTACAGTGGATTCGGGGAGTAAGGAATTGGGAAGCTTTATTGAGGAGGTATACAATCCGAGTGGCTACATTGTGTCAGTAAGCCAGCTTAGGCCAGATGTGGAATTGCTGGTGGGGACAGAAATTTGTGTACTACGGGGCGATGGACTTGATCAGAGGCAGGATGACTTAGCAACTCTGGAAGGGAACTTTGCTAACCTTCAGATTTTCAATGGACAAGATCCAGGGGACATGATAGTCAACTGGTTCAATTTTGAGGAGTCAGCAGAGGTTACAAGGTGGCTTGACGACCAACTAGATATTGTCGAAGAATCTCAGGTGGAAAAGGGCCCGTCAGGGGCAAGGACATCAGTTGTGGCCGGAAGGGTCGGGGATCAGAATACATCGCTAGAGAGCGCCGGTGCCAAGAATTTCGCTTGGGATCTGGGCATTTTGAATATAAGAGATGTTGAACAACAGATTGCGTTGGCGCAACTAGAACAGGAAGGAATTGAAGACTCTGAAAATGCCAGAAAAGCCAAGGCCCCTGTAGGGATTGAAAGTGCTGTGTGCACGAGAATAGAGGGTGCTGTGAACACATGGACAAAAGGTACCGTGAGTACAAGGACAGTGGTAACGGAGTCGGACAGGTGTCTGTTGGCTGCCGATGGAATGTGGTGGGAGGACGATGATCTATGTCTTGCCCACACGGATGAGGACTGGGGAAGCAATCAACCAGATGATACCTGGTACATTGGTGAAGTTGACCATATGACTAGGAGCGGGCGGTATTTCAAGCCCCCACACCTAGATAAGCCAGAGGCGTCCGGGAAGAACAAGGAGGCAGAGAAACAGAAAGAGAAGCAACTCGAAGAAGAGGCTGTGTTGAAACAGTTGAAAAAGATACAAGCAGACATCTCCATCTGGGGACTGCTTATGGCTTCTCGAGTACATAGACAGGTCGTCCTTTCAGCCATGGACAAGGCCAAACCCTCGATAGACACCACACCAGAACAGCTAGTTGGATTGGTTTTTCCGGGAGGAGGTTCCCCAACGTTGACCTTTTCTAACAAAGAACTACCGCCTGAGGGCGCAAATCACAACAAACCTCTCTGCATCTCTGTGGAATGTAGAGTCAAGTGGGTACCGGTGGTTCTTATCGACACGGGACCCGCCATTAATGTGTGCCTGTCGTGGACGACATATGCAATTGGGTTGAAGCCCGCGGACTTCGTGCCAACTGCCCAGGTGATTCGGGCCTATGGTAACACAAGCAGGGAGGTGATGGGGACTGTCAAAATTCAGACCCAGGTTGGCCCAGGACAACACGAGATCGATTTCCATGTCTTGGACGTTCCCGCAACCTTTAACCTACTTTTGGGGCGACCGTGGTTGCACCAAGTAAAGGTAGTTTCTTTTATCTTACACCGGATGTTGAAATACCCTCACGGGAAGGGGGTAGTTATAGTTTTTGGAAACTCATCAATCCATCTGCCGCCGGAGGTGTCTACACCAGTCTTGGAAATTGAGCATGGCACAGAGGATGTGTTCTTATCGGGGTTTACTCTGGCTAAAGCTCGAGTCGTATAAAACATCTTGGCTGTTGATGAGGGGGTATATGTCAGCGCGCAATCAATATACCTCATGAACAAGCTTCAACATATCCCCGAGATGGGATTGGAAAAGAGTGGCCGGAAAGGCATCGTAGTATCGGTCGAAGCGCCGCACAACCCGCATACCTTTGGCTTGGGTTATCTGCCCACCAAAGAGGGTTGCGTAAGGAAAGGTAAGGAGATGGCTGGGAGAGCCAGAGCCAAGAAAGCAGGGAAGCCATATGAGTTAATGCACCGACCCATTCAAGGTACCCTAAACGGACGCTTCGTCCGGGAGGGGGCGGATTTTCCATTCTGCAGCTTCCCAGAGCCATGGTTGAATGCGGAGAGGAAGCGTATGCCAGGTTTTGAGATCTTCTTCGACTTGCAGTTATCCGGGGATGATGTTGCCGAGGAGCAGACAGACCCATCAGCTGAGGTTGAGCAGAGTAAAAATGTGGATTCTGAGAGTGCTGAAATTGAAATGGGGGTAGCACGGGCTTGTCTACTTTCAGATCCTCCGATCATACAGAAGTGCTTGGGGGATAACTTCTCGGTGTCCATGATTGGGAATGAAACAACTGCGAGCCTACCTGCAAGTATTTTGGAAGCATCCACCGCATCCTCTCTCACCTGGCAGTACGAGGAGGGATTTTTGTCAAACAACACCGGGTCAGGTAGTGAGCCAGAATATGATTCCACCGAATCTCTTGAGTCGGAATCAGGTTCCAACTCGTCTGAGTGTGAGTCCGGTACTCCTGGGGTGATAACCCGGATGCCACAGTCCTGTCAAGGTCGTCTTTTTCTTTCTCTTTTGAGTCTGTTGTAACAGAAGAATCGGACAATTTCAAAATGCTTAATGAGAATGGAATGGATGTGGTTTCTGAGTACTTTTCTGTGCCCTTGATTTATTGTATTAATCAGGACTTTCAAAATTTTAATGAAAATGACGAGGAAGAAATTCCTTCGGTTTTGCAACGCTTAATTGATCAAGGGCAGGAAAGATTTGTTAAACCTTTAGTTGATGAAATCACTACTGTTAATGTTGGTACTGGGAGAACCCGCGGCTGGTCCAGATCGGGTCCATGTTGTCTTCGGAGGAACGTGAGCGCTTAGTCGCTTTATTAAAAGATTTCAAAGATGTTTTCGCGTGGTCCTACGAAGACATGCTTGGAATCGATCCTGAGATTGTACAACACTGGATCCCTCTTGACCCAGAGGCCGAACCCATTAAACAGAAACACAAAAGGATCTGCCCGGACTGGGCCCTCAAGATTAAAGAAGAGGTCACCAAGCAAATTGACGCAGGGTTCCTGCTGGTATCCGAATACCCAACTTCGTTGGCCAACATTGTTCCGGTGTCGAAGAAGGATGGTAAGATCCGAGTATGCGTCGATTTTAGGGATTTGAACAGAGCTAGTCTGAAGGATGACTTTCCCTTACCGCATATTGATAAGCTACTAGGCTTCACAGCGGGGCATGCTTTGCTTTCGTTCATGGATGGATTCTCAGGCTATAATCAGATAGTGATGGCACCTGAAGACCGGGAGAAGACTGCTTTCACCACCCCGTGAAGGACTTACTGTTACAGGATGATGCCATTTGGGTTGAAGAATGCTGGAGCTACATATCAACGGGTCACGACCACATTATTGCACGACATGATCCATAAAGAGGTTGAGGTGTATGTGGACGACATGATTGTCAAGTCTAAAGAAAGAGAGGGCCACTACACCGCCTTGCAAAAGTTCTTCCAAAGGATCAGAGAATTTCGGTTGCGGCTGAATCCTTAGAAGTGTACGTTTGGTGTTACAGTAGGGAAAATGCTGGGGTTTCTGATTACAGAGAACGGTATCGAAATCGACCCTTCCAAAATCAAGGCCATCTTAGAAATGCCACCACCAAGGACTGAAAAGGAGGTGCGAGGCTTTCTGGGTAAAGTGCAATTCATAAGACGGTTTATCTCAAAATTAACCTTGACTTGTGAACCACTTTTTGGTCTCCTGAAGAAAGGAAAGAAGTTCCAATGGGACGGCCGATGTCAAGTTGCTTTCGAACAGATCAAGGAATACATACAGAACCGACCCGTGTTGTCACCACCTGAGCCGGGGAAACCGATGATTTTGTACCTTTCAGTGACTGAGACTACAACGGGCTGCATGCTAGCACAAGAGTCTGAGGACAAGGTAGAGAGGGCTATCTACTACCTGAGCAAAAAGATGCTGGAGTATGAAACCCGCTACACACCGTTGTAAAAGGCTTGCTCAGCCCTAGTATGGCCTACCAGGAAGCTGCGGCACTACCTGTTAGCTCACTCTGTAATGTTGGTTTCAAGATTAGATCCCATCAAATATCTCTTCGAGAAATCGGCACTTACGGGTAGGCTAGCTCCTTGGTTGCTTTTGCTTTCCGAATTCGACCTGAAATACGTGACGCGCTAGTCAGTCAAGGGAAGTGCAGTAGCAGAGTTCTTAGCTGATCATCCAGTGAAAGGAGGTGAAGCAGTTGAGTACTTATTCCCAGATAAGGCCATTTTGCATATCGAAGATGAAACTTGGACGATGTACTTTGATGGAGCATCAAATCAATACGGGTATAGGATAGGAGTGTTGCTGATAGCACCCGAGAATTCCCGTATCCCTCTAGCCTTCAAACTCCGGTTCAAAGTCTCGAACAACGAAGCAGAATAAGAAGCATGCATTGCTGGTTTAGAAGCAGTCCTAGAACTAGGGGCAAAACGGTTGGACGTCATCGGGGACTTGAACCTTGTTGTATCCCAAGCGAAAGGAGATTGGAAAGTCAAAGAAGAAAAGATAATAATGTACCACCAGACCTTGGACCTGCTGATTCCTCGGTTTGAGAAGCTAAACTTCGCTCATCTACTAAGCGAAAACAACAGGTTCGCAGATTCACTAGCAACTCTATCTTCCATGATAGACATCCCTTTTGGAGTCTGGATGCGTCTGATCATTATTGACCAGAAGTTTGCATCGCCCTACGAGTCAATTGTCGCCATAGAAGACATTCAAGATGAGAACCACTGGTACTACGATGTCTGGAATTTCCTGGAAAAAGAGGCGTATCCACCAGGGGAAAATGCCAAGGATAAAAGGGCGATCAGAAGAATGGCTACTGAATTCATCATCTGCGGAGGAAAATTATATAACAGGGGTCATCTGGGAATGCATAAGCTGTGTGTTGAGGCTGAAGAGTTGAAGCGCCTAATGGAGGCCATCCATGGAGGGGAATGCGGAGCACATATGAACAGGGTAATGTTAGCTCGGAAGATCCTCAGACAAGTTTACTACTGGTCCACTATGGAGGAGGATTGTATCGGCTTTGTTCGGCAATGCCACAAATGTCAGATCCATGCAAACCGCATGAACATCCCGGCGTCGAAACTGTACAATATGACTTCGCCATGGCCATTTTCAGTTTGGGGAATCGATGTGATCGGGGCCGTCACTCCGAAGGGTCTAATGTGCATGAGTTCATCCTGGTCGCAATAGATTATTTCACGAAGTGGGTCGAGGCCCAATCTTATGCGGTGTTGAAGGCTTCGCACGTTGCAAAGTTCATCCGGAACAACATCATCTGTCGCTATGGGGTCCCAAACGAGATTATTTCAGATAATGGTTCCCACTTCAAGAAAGAAGTGATTGACTTGTTGGAAAAATACAACGTGGCTTGTCATAAGTCGTCCACATACCCGCCTTATTCCAATGAAGCAATTGAGGCCGCCAACAAGAACATCAAATGCATCTTGCAGAAGATGGTGGAAACCTACCGGGACTGGCCACATAAGCTGCCATTTGCTCTGTGGGGCTACCGGACTTCAATTAGAACTTCTACTGGGGCCACTCCGTATTCATTAGTTTATGGGATGGAGGCCGTTCTACCCATTGAAATTGTGGTTCCGTCATTGAGAGTACCGACTGAGTGTCAGATAGTCGAAGCAGATTGGCAGCAGAGCAGATTTGAGGAACTCATGCTCTTTGATGAAAGAAGACTGAAAGCACTGTACCATGTTCAAGGTTATCAGCACAGAATTGCTAGGGCTTTCAACAAGAAGGTTAAGTCCCGGAATTTGAAAGAAGGAGATTTGGTGCTCAAAGACAACCGAGCTCCCATCCATGACCCTAGGGGCAAGTTCAGACCCAATTGGACTGGTTCCTACATCATTAAATCTATTTGGTTAGGTGGAGCTGTCGTTCTGATGGACCTAGATTGCCTAGAGTTCTCACAACCGAACAACATGGACAAGTTAAAGAAATATTACCCCTGAGAGGCTCGCTAGGCCGAAAACCCGAAGGGACGACCTAGGCAAAAGTTAGAGGACGAAAAGTTTGAAATTATAAAAACTGAGCTCGCAAGGTTGAAAACCCGCAAAGGGCGGCCTTGGCAAAAGTTAGAGCATAAAAGGAGAGTGAAAATACTCGAGTGAACTCAGGCCTGAACTACGTAAGGCTTGATTCCCATCTTTGGGATACGTAGGCAACTTCATCCTGAAGTTCAGCCGTAAACTTTCCCCGATCAACTTTGTCCATTTGATCATCTCGGTCATCTTTGTCTATTCAGCAGTTCGGTTGTGATCTCCGGTGCAGTGCTACTCAGACTAGGGGCAACTTTCCAGTTGCTAGGATCCGGGGTTGTGCATTTCAGTGATAGATCTCACGCGTGTCCAGTGCTGATCCATATCGAAAATGGTTTTGAAAAGTTTTAATAAAAGTTGATTTTGCTCAAATTAATCTTTTTTACAACTAAGACCATTTTTGTACCAAAGTAGAAAATTTTCAGTACCCACAACCTTCAATATTATTAATTTCAATACAGAGTCCTCCTGCTCTTGCATACAAATTGAAGTTGCTTTTGGTTACATTCATAAAGAAAACTTGAAAGTACTGATAAAGCAATAGATCCGGGGCATAGATAAGTCAGGTGTTCCTACGCTTCCTCCCAGAGCTGGTCAAAGCTTCTGATGCCAAGCTGGGCCCAATCTGCGCCTTTTCATTAAGCCAATCTATGCACTCATCAGACAAAGTGCAACTGAAAGTGAGAGCGGGGGCCAGGAGTTCTCTCGTCCTCCATGCTGTGGCATACTGAGCAAGTTGTGCGCCTCGGACAGGGAATGTAGCAGGGTACTCTATCCCCTCCGCCGGGCATATCTGATCATGGCCGAACTGGTGCTGGAACCAGAAAGGAAAGTAAAACACGCAGTGCGTCAGACCAATCAACTGAATCGCAGTCTGCCAGGACATGCTGTAGCTCATTGCCGGTAGATTGAGCCAAGGACAACGCCAAGCAATGCGGTCTGCGGACAAATGGCACATCCAGTTGAACCACCATCCCTCATCAAGGGCATCGACTAGACGTCGTCTGAAGAAGTAGCCGCGAGCTGAGTATGCTGGGCAAGAGTCCACAACCTGTAATTTGTCCATCAACCACACTTGGGGAGTGATGGAAAATGAGAGATTAAAGAATAACAAGATGTACGATGAGGCAAAAGTAAGAAAAGGGTTTTGTGAGAAAAGCCGAGCCTGAGGGCCGAGTGATTTGAGCAATATATATGTGAGATAGGGTGGGAAACATTACCTGCTGCAGTAGTGGACTCCCTGTAAATTCGGTCGTCTCTCGGTGACGAAAAGCATCTAATCCCATCAATGTCTCGGCCAATGACACGGCGATGCAGCTTTTGCCCTCCCTTAAGCCCTGGGCATCCTCGATCAACCGGACATTCGATCCTCCGGAGCCTGAGGCAAGCAAGAAATGAGATAGCATGCACAAACAAAGGGCATGTCGCCGAAAACCTTGCCAATGATGGTCACCGCCGTCACCGGCATCAAAAAATCGACAAATCAAACTCGGAATATCCAGCATTTTGTCACAAATCAAAGATTAAGCGTCGTGCATAGTGAGCCCACACATTCACCCTAAGGCTTGGGCATGGCCAAAGCGAAGCTGGGGCAGGATTTCTTCATCACGATCATATTCCATCAAAGCATGGAAATCTTCAAAGGTAGGACACACCTCTTGCCCGCCAAAGCTAAAGACATGTGCTACCGGATTCCAAAACCTCGCCGCGGCATGGAGAAAGGGAAGATGTAGCGGAGTGCGGCTCAACGTGAATAGTGCATTCAAGCCAAAGCCTCAGAAGTTCAACTTTTTCGAGCCATCTAAAGTTGCAATCCAAGCTGCGAGATTTTTGATGAGGAATGCTTCCATTTTGATGCAAAACTAAGATGGAATGAAAGAACCACGAAGCTGGAACTTTTATAGAGGATAAGGCACTATTCGGGGACACTTGTCAAAAATCTAGTGGTCGTCAAACCAGATGGTCGGTCGACCACTTTTCTGGTAGGCCGACCACCCCTTTGGTCTCCAAGGCAGAAAGCTGGTCGGCCAGTCTCCTCTGATGATTGGCCATGGAGAAAATTTGGTATTTGGCCTTTTCTTAATCTCTAGAATGGAGCTCCTAGCATTCCCGTGTGTTGGGAGTATTGAAGGTCCATGTTTCCCTCTGTTTCAGACGCATTCCATCGCTCACCTTGTCCGAATTACATTTGTTTATCGAGTTGTTGTTAAGTCTTGCTTATCAAGTTGTTGCTTTGCTTATTGAGTTGTAGTTTTTCTTATCGAGTTGTTTTGTTTATCAAGTTGTTAAATTTTATCGAGTTGTTGAGTTTTGTCCGTCGAGTTGTTACTCTTTGTTTATCAACATTCGTCTAGATTTGCTTATCGAGTTGTAAATTTGCTGAGGTTTCGTTGTTTCTTAGCAAGTTAAGTTGTTTAGTTTGTTGCGTCGGTTTACTACCTGACTTGGTGATACACATTGCTCAATTTTCATTCAATGTCATTTTTGTGCAAAATGATGCGATGTGATGCTAAGAACATAAAATACAACACTTTTTCAAAAAAGTTGTTTCATTCCATCATGCTTCCTTTGCTACAACATTTTACAACAAGGGTACAAGTTTTACAAGAAATAAAACTGCCTAATAATGTACAATGTGCTACAACTACTAGTAAAAAAGGCAAATACAGCAGGAACAGCTACATCAGTGCTATCAAGCGCAGGAATAAGAGGCCCTCTTCGTCTTTTTCTGCAGAACAACCTCTGCACCATCATCATCATCTGAATCGGAGCCGTCGTCCTCAGATTCCTCCTCGGTATCATCTCCACTATCGGAACCGGAACCAGAGTCACCCTCTCTACCAGCGGATGTCTCTGACAGGGGGTGCGCGGACTCCTCCCCCTCACTAGACTCCTCCTCTATGATAGGCGCTCTGCGTCCGCCTCGTCTGCGAGACGAACCCCCTCTCCCGGCTCCCTGAGAAGGCCTAGATGGCCCGGCCTGTGGCTCAGCCTGTAGCTGTGGCATCTAAAAAGTAAGAGTGCAATTTGAATACATTAGCCAATATGTATATCAGATGCAGAGATAAGAAAGCTACATGAAGTGGGTACATGCAGATATAGTATATGAATGTGATATGTGTCAGATGTGCTTTACACATACAGTCAACCAATGCAGTGAAATAGCCGAATTCAACATGTCATCGAAAGTATGATAAATGCGAATAAACGAAAAACTGAAAAGTACCGAAACACTGGCAATGAACAGTTGTGTCTCTCTCCGCAGGACCAGGCCCTCGAGTGAGGCTACTAACCCGAGTAACCCCTCTGTATACTCCCTGGGAGGCTGCAGATACAAGCTCAAGTCATCAATGAATAAATGAATGCCTAAGTATCTGAGTGGTAAATGAAAAGCAGTGGAACATACCGGTGGTGGGTCAGGATCACTGACATATACTCCGTGGCGTGCTTCGTTACAGTTTGCTGCTTTGCATGATCATGAGTTATGTTTGACTTTGTGCATGTCATTTGCATTTTGCCCCTGCCTACGTACACGCCTACGGGCCCATCTCTTGTTTATCTCGCCTGTTTGTCTAAGTCTTCGGCCTTGTCAAAAATGGGTCGTCTCTGGGCTTTGACATTCACTCCCGTCACTTATGACTTTTTAGTTCTGTCAAAGAGGGGTAACTATAGGCGCCCCATTTTTGACCGACCTTAAGACTCAGACGTCATCGATTGAGCACTCGGTGATTGCGCATGTTGTGCTCATTCCCGTCACTTATGACTTTTGAGTTCTGTCAAAGAGGGGCAACTATAGACGCCCCATTGTTGACCGACCTTAAGACTCGACATCATCGATTGAGCGCTCGATGATTGCGCATGTTGTGCTCATTCCGAGATTACGGAGTCTCGGCTAAGAGCCTTACTCCCGGACATCGGGATTCTTTTGTGCTTTGCCTCGGTTTGCGAACTAGGTCTTGTTTTCTCTTCCCTAAGGGAGGGAAAGGTCTCGTAGACTATCTCTCAGCGGCCCTAGGGTACTTTTCGTGGTCGTAGACCACTGTTCCCATTTGGAGACCAGTTTCTAATTTTCGGAGCCGTCGGCCGTGCGCCTCAGTTCGGGACTACTTAACTTTCTCCGTTTGCTCCGGTTTTTAGCACACAGCTTGTTTCCTCTCTCTAGAAGGACACTGTGGCCCAGGAGACCACCTTCGTGGTCGCACGCCACTTTCGATGCTTAACAGGCAGTTTTTGGGGCCTCCGGCCGCACATTTTGGCCTCCGAACCCTCGTTTTGCATCCGTCTTGGTTCATTTTTGGCATGGACCCTAGTTTTCATTGTTTGGAAGGTGGTACTAGGGTGGGAGAACACCTTTTCTTCTTGGAGACCACTTTTCCCCGCCGGCCGATTTTCCTTATTAGGTAGCTGGTCTCCCTGACGTTTGAGCCATATTTGCTGGTCTCCCACCACACCACTAGCTTGCATTGAATTGGGAGACCACCAATTGAGGCTGCTGACCACCATTCATCAACATGACCCTTTTGAACTGGTCGGCCGACTAGGCTAGGTGGTCGGCCGACCACTTGAACTGGTTGGCCTACTTCCCCCTTTTCTGTCTCTATAAGTGTGTGCCAGTTGTGCCAGCTGGAAGGCATAGACTGCATCCTCCATACACGTGTACGAAGGATTGGCAACCTTGTTTTGGCTACTTTAAGAAGCTTAGCCCTTTGCTCTAAGCTTCTAAGAGAAGATTGACCTTTTTCAGCTTCTTGAAGAAGCTTGACCCTTTGGCTCTAGCTTCCTCAAGAAGCTTGACCCTTTTTGCTATAGCTTCCTCAAGAAGCTTGGACCTTTAGACAAACTTCTTGAAGAAGCTTGGACTTTTGTTCTTCTATAAGAGAGACCCTCTCCCTCATGTGCAAAGGTTCAGATTTTTTGGCTTAAGGCAAGATACATACATCCCTCTATATCTCTACATTTGAGCTCCAAAAGTCTATAGTTCTTGCACCATTGCACACCACCTCCTATCCTAACACCTTCACCATCACTCTAAGCATCTTAGAGCCCATTCTCAGAGGTTGAAGGCTTGCTGTTTTGGTCCAGAAGCTGCTGGTTCTTTTGGCTACAAGGGTAATACTCTATTTCCCTCTTTTTGGCATTGTTTTGCTCCATATCTTAGCTCTATTTGCAAGCATATTTGGGCTTTGTCATAAACTGAAAAAAGTCTTATTTTGAGGTCCTTTACATGTTTGTTTGAGGTCATTTTTCTGTTGGGGGTCATCTACCCCCTTTCATGCTTCATTTCTCTTTTGTTTTGAGCCATGCATTAGGGCCTTTGGGTTTAGCTTTGTTGGCCCTTTTGACCACTGAAATCCAATGGAATTCCAGTGGTTATTATGTGTTTTTGAGTACCAAAATCAGAGAGGGGTGACCCTCTCACCCCTTGTTTTGTTTTCTAGCATATTTGGCCTAACAAATCAGCCTATACTTGCATGCTTCCTAGCCTCATTCCAGGCCCTTTCTAGTGAGTTTTAGGGCCTGCATAACCTCTGTCTATTAGTGGTTTTGTCATATTGGGTGTCCCTCTTGCATGTGTAGAATAACCCTCTTCATAGCATATCAAAGGAGCCTATCATTCTTGCATGCATGGATTATATTTCAGTGGGTTTTTGGGCTTCATTTGACATGGCATGATTATGTTTTTGACTGGTTTTGTGGCCTCTCATGTGCTTCATATGGTTGTAGTGTAAATCATGGTTCACTAACTTGTATTGTATGATGTTTTGGCCCTGTTTCCTAGCATTTTTTTGGCCATAATCCAAACTAATTTTATCCATATTTTAGGCTACCTTAGCTCTGTTTGAAGTGTTTTGGGTCGTGCATGCATTGTTGTATATGGCCATAGTTCAATTTAAGCTCACTAGCTTTGCATATCTGGTCCACTAGCATGCGTTGTTTGGGCCCTTGACATGTTTTGGCATCATCAAGCATGATATTTCAGAGCATATAAGGTTGCTATATTCTCATGTTCATCACTCCTTCAATATGTTTAAGAGTTGTGCTTGCATGCCTTATTTTGAGCCTTAGCATGAGCTCCATTTCTATGCATGTTGAGCCATCATCTTAGGTCATTTTCCCACTGTCTTGGACCTACCTAGGGTCTGTTTGGGACTGGTTTTGCCATTTGTGTATTGCTTTGTATACCTCTAGTGTAACGCATTTCACTAGTTTCGGTATCCGGGCCATCTAGCAAGCATTGTGTGACATATTTGCATGATTCGGGACCATCTTGCATATCATTTCCGAGCTGAAAAATGTGTGTTTGTATGCCATATTTCATTCCTTGCCATGCTTTGGTAGAGTGGCATTTGATGCCTTAGGTTCGAGCCTTTGCATTGTGCATGTTTATGTGTGTCTTGTAGCTTTGGTTTCATCATGTTTGGCCATTGATTTGGATGTGGCTGAGGCCCATCCATCTTGGTTTAAGTCCATCTTGCATTACATATGCCATATTAGTCCATGTTGTTACATGATTGACCATTGCATTGTGTATGCCTTGATCATTTTGTTATTAGCCTGCACATGTGCATTGCGTATGCCATAGTTTAATCCATGTTCATTGAGTATGCCATGTGTAGTTCATAACATTGTGTATGCCATTTGCATGCTTGCATGACATTCCTTGCATCTTTGTATCATTTAGTCGCATTACATTAGGAGTGCATGCTAGAAGTTGCACTGAGCATGCCATTCTTGTTTGATCATGTTTCGGATAGGAGTTAGCCCAAGCATGGGAAACGAGGAGCGTTTCATACTCCAAGTGATGAAACGTGTCTTGATTCCCGGTCGCTGACACTCTTGACTATCCATGATAGAGTTGTTGGCTTTAGATTTTTATTTGTGCATTCATGTGACATTAAGTCGTGCAATCCGACTCCTCGGCCATCATGCATCGAGATGCGTGATTGGTGGTCCGAGGATCAAGGGTTACACTCCCTAGAGCCTATGCTATGACGGGGAGAGTGGTCGAGCACACACTTGTTGAAAATACCTTGCCATGCTTCCCTATTGCTTTGTGTTGCAAAAAACCAGAATCTAGGGGAAGAAAGTGGTCGGCCGACTAGGTTTTCTGGTAGGCCGACCACCTTTTTTGGTCTCCACCACAAAGGGGTGGTCGGCAGTGGTCTCCCATGTCATTGACTGGTCGACAGCCCTCCCACAACTTCCTAGAGTGAAGTTTCAGCCTCTTGGAGCTTCTTGCAAGTTTCTGAAATCAATTGCACACAAAGGCGAGATGAAGCATCACGATGGATTTCCCGACGAGGCGACTCGAGCATGCATACATCCATTGTCATCCAAAACAGAGCTGAGGCAGTCCATTCTACATAGTTTACATGCAAGTTTATTGCTTAGTTAGTTGATTTGTTAATTAGCTAGAATTGTGTAATAATTAGCTGTGAGTTATTATCCATTTTGGTTGTGTAATATTTATTCGGACCCTCCGAGAGAGGGCACAATTGTGTAATAAGTGTGTGTGTGTGTGTGTGTGATGTATGTCTTC
Source organism: Camellia sinensis (assembly GCF_004153795.1). Classification (NCBI taxonomy): domain Eukaryota; kingdom Viridiplantae; phylum Streptophyta; class Magnoliopsida; order Ericales; family Theaceae; genus Camellia; species Camellia sinensis. Next base: position 251,517 of record NW_021026548.1, on the reverse strand, counting down.
CAACCCCACATCTTTCTCCCTTTTATTTACTAGCTTTTGATGGTTAGTTTAGGGCATGTTTCAATTTGCATACTTATGCTCGCATGTTTGCATCATTCATCTGTATTGCATGCACCGGGCTCGGCGCATCATGCTAACTGCATTGTATTTCAATTCCAAGTTGAATACATGTTAACTGTTGCATTTCATATGCCATGTTTAGAATAGCCGAGCCTATCGTAGTTGCATTTTTGCATGTGTTGCATTAGGCATTCTTAGTATATTTAGGATTCATGCATGATTTCTAATTAGTTTCTTTCTTTGGCTCGGAGTACTCGGTAAGTGTTTATGCTTTAGCATCCTTGCATGTGTGTGAGTGACTGCCATGATAGCATGCTTACCATGAGGCTATGTGATTATATGATATACCTGCCTGAATGCCTGTGGGTGAAGGTTGGGTTGCTTGGGTTGGAATAATTCGTCGAAACCCGTGTTTTAGCCTACTTGCGAGTAGCAAACTTCAAATCATTTTCAAAACAAACAGATATGCGATGCTTTGTTCCAACTTAGGCAATCCAGTCTATACGTGTATGATGTACGCATCACATAGTAATTCTAGGCTAATAATCGGAATAAGAGCACATAATGTTTTCAAAACTCGATATCATGGTTAGTAGAGGCCGATCTTTGATCGGGCGAGCGGGGGTGCTCACGAAGTGACCTTCCCCAATCGTACCCAAGTTCTTGAGCCAAGGCAACATTGGTGATGACGGACACGTGGCCTTAGACACGAGTCAGGGTTTCCTAAATTCCCCCAAAATAAAATATTTAGGTGGCGACTCTATATCTGGCAAAATAGTCCATGTTTGGCACTTCTTTCTAAAAGTCTGTTTTTCAAAACGATTTGCCGGATTTGGACTCTTTGATGATTCATCGGTCTTGCATTGCACTCTGTGAGAGTAGATACAGGACCGTGACATTGAAGTCTTGAACTGTAGTAAGCCCAATGAACAAAACGGGATTCCTTCCCGGGACGTTTGGGGACGTCTGCACATGGACACCGAGAAGTTATCCCCCACGCACTCATGTACGATCGGAGGATCTAAAAGTAGACAAGCCAGTGCTACCCACATTTCAATCTCTGCGCTCTCGGAGTCCTCCTCTTTGCACTGCTCAGCCTTAGCTGGTGGGTCTATCTGCTCTTCGGCATCATCATCCCCGGACAACTGCAAGTCAAAGAAAATCTCAAACCCCAGCAAGTGGCGTCTTTCGGCATTTACTCATGGCTCTAGGAAGCCAGAGAATGGGAAGTCTTCCCCCTCCCGAACAAAGCATCCATTTAGGGTACCCTGGATAGGCCAGTACACCAACTCATAAGGCTTCCCAGTTTTCTTTGCTTTGGCCCTTCCGGCCATTTCATTTCCTTTCCTCATCCAATCCTCCTTGGTAGGCAGATAACCTAAACCAAAGGCATATGGGTTATGCGGCACTTCGGCTGATGCTGCAACGCCTTTCCGGCCACTTCTCCCTAATCCCATCCCGGGGATGTGCTGGAGCTTGTTCATGTGGTAGACAGACTGTGCACTGACATATAACCCCTTATCAATAGCCAGTATATTCTGTACAACCCGAGCCTCGGCTAGAGTAAATCCTGACAGGAACACATGCTCCGTGCCATGCTCGATCTCTAGAACTGGTGTAGACACCTCTGGTGGCAGATGGATTGACAAATTCCCAAAAACGATAGCCATCCCCTTCCCGTGGGGGTATTTCAACTTATGGTGCAGGATAGAAGTGACCGCCTTCACCTGGTGCAGCCACGGCCGCCCTAGGAGTAGATTAAAGGTTGCGGGAACGTCTAAGACATGAAAGTCAATCTCTTGTTGTCCTAGACCAACCTGAGTCCGAATCTGCACACTCCCCATCACTTCTCTACTAGTATTATCATGTGCCCTTATCACCTGGGTAGTAGGCACAAAGTCCACGGGCTTCAACCCGACAACATATGCCGTCCTCGACGGACACACGTTGATAGCAGATCCTGTGTCAACAAGAACTACTGGTATCCATTTTTCTCTGCACTCAACGTATATGTAGAGAGGTTTGTTATGGTTTGCGCCCTCAGGCGGCAGTTCCTTGTTAGTGAAGGTCAGCGTCGGGGAAGCTCCTCCTGGAAAAACCAATCCCACCAGCTTTTCAGGCGTGGTGTTAATTGAAAGTTTGGCCTTGTCCATTGCCGAAAGGACAGCCTGTCTATGAACTCTTGAGGCCATAAATAGTCCCCAGATAGAGATGTCTGCTTGTATCTTCTTGAGCTGTTTCAGCACAGCCTCCTCCTCGAGTAATTTTTCTTTCTGCCTCTCCGCCTCCTTGTCTTTCCCGGACGCCTCTGGTTGATCCAAATGTGGGGGGTTAAAATACTGCCCACTCCTGGTCATGTGGTCCACCTCTCCCACATACCAGGTATCATCCAATTGGGTCTTCCCCTAATCTTCATCGGCGTAGGCAAGACATAGGTCGTCATCTTCCCACCACATACCATTGGCCATCGACAGACAACTATCTAGTTCTATTACAACTGTTCTTGTGCTCACAGCACATTCGGTCCCCACAGGGGCTTTAGCCTTTCTAACTCTTTCTAGATCTTTGATCTTTTCCCGCTCGAACTGCTTTAGTGCAGCCTACTGCTTAGTATCTTCTGTACTCAAAATGTTCTGATCCCGAGTAAAATTCTTAACACTGGTGCTCTCCGACGCTTCTCTCCCTTCCTCGGCTATCCTGGCCACTGTTGATGTCCCCATGTCTGGCGGACCCCATTCTGGCTGAGGCTGCTCAATAACATCCGGCTCGTCGCTGAGCCACCCAGTTGCTTCTGCTGACCCTTCCAGATGAAACCAGTTGACAATCACGTCCCCCGGATCCTGTTCGTTGAAGAATTGAAGGTTGGCAACATCCTCTTTGAGCTCCGCTAGGTTATCTAGCCCGTGATTAGGTCCATCCTCTCGAACTACACAGATTTATGTCCCCCCTGGCAATTCCACCCCTGGCATAGGCTGATCCGTTGGTGTGATATAACCGCTCGGGGTTATAATCAAAACTCGCAGACCCCTCAGGCTTTGAATCCTCATTCCACTCTACTCCCAAAGCGATCCCTACTCTATCTTCGGTAATCACCACCATCGGTTCTGGTTGGGTTTGGCAAATGTCCAACATGCACAAGTTAGTGCTGTTAGGAATGAACACCTCCGGCTTGGGTAGGTGAGAAGGGGTGATATATATGCTAGGGTCGTATGACACAACCCCAGTTTGGATCAGGTTAATGCGTTTGGGAGGTGGAGCTTGGTTATGTGGTGGAAGAGGGTTGGTTGTGACATTCGGCTTCTCCGGAGGTGTAATCACCCAGTTGTCAATGAGATCCTGAATCTCATGACGTAATCGAAAGCACTGTTCGGTTTTGTGACCATGTTGTTGGTGATAGGAACAATACTTCGCCGGGTTATGGGAGGGAGGAAGTTTTTCTGGTAAGGGTTGCGGCTCTAGGGGCTTCAAGTGTCCTTTCTTGATCAAAACCCCCAAAACCTTGCATAAAGGCATGTATAATGGGGTAAAGGTTCTTTGGCCTCGAGGGGCATACCTGGCTGTTTCTGAGCTACTTCCGGAGGCACCGGTAAAGGGTGTAGCTGCAAGGGTTTTTGGGGTGGTGGTGCTGACGATTCCCACATCTGAAGCTCTGCCGGCTGCAGCACTGCTTGTGCCTGCATTTGTACTACGGTTGAATGCCCTCTTGGTCTACTCTCTGTCATGGTCGATCAGACCTTGTTTCATCGCGTCCTTGATCTGTACTCGAATCTCATGTAGATTCGCAAAGGTGGGTAGGGGGAGGACGATCATCTTTGCATGAGGTTGGGCTGGAGGTTGCGCACAACCATCCGTATCTGATCTTTGTCAACGGGCCTGATGGTCATCATCGAAGCTTTAGCTCTCAAGCGGGTCACAAAATCGAAGAAAATCTCCTTTGGCTCTTGCCTGGTTGTCTCGAGATCACGGGTGGTGACCTCGATCTATGTATTGTAGGAGTATTGAGCTATAAAGGCCTCAGCCATCTCCTCTCAGTTCCACTTAACAGAGTTTTCTAGGTTTGCATACCAAATAGCCGGTACACCCGACAGGGTCCGGCCAAACAGGGAAAGCTTCTGCAATCTGGAGAGGCCCATCGGCCTTAGGATGTCTGAAAACAGCCGCAGGTGCACCATAGGATCCTCAGACCCGTCAAAGCGGTCAATGTATGACATCTTAAATCAGTCTGGCAGCATCACGGCCGAGTCGGCTCTATGTCCATAATGGATTTCACGCCTTGAGTTTTCTTGAAAAGCTTTTCTAGCTTGTTTACTTTTAACGCCGTTGGATCCACCTCATATTCAAACGGTGAATCCACTAGATTGGTGGGCGCTGTGGATAGCTGGGGTAGGATTGGGGGCGGAGCTGGCCCCATTGGAATGTCCGTATTTTCTTGGACATTTGCGGTTTCCCGGAGTATTGGAACTCTTGGTAGGGGAGGAGCTAGGTGTGAAGCAGATGCTCCGGTTTGCTGCTGTAGCTTGGCAATTAACTCTGCCTGTTGGGTCACTACTTCTGCTTGACGTGCAGACACTCCTGCCTGACGGGCAGCATCCTGCTGCGTGGCTTGCATGGCTTCCTGGAGTTGACGCATCATTTCTTCCATTTTGACTGTAGAGTGTGGATCTGACTGAACCGGTGTATGTTTCCTCTCTGCGGGAGAAACAGAACCCTGATCCCTACTGTACTCAGGTGGGGTAAACAAAGCCCTTTGAACTGACTGCTGAACTATTATCCTCTGCCTAATTGCCCTCCGCCTAGTAACCGGGGGTAATGAGTGGAACACTGGTTGTCCGTCTATCGGATCCGCGAATAGATGAAGTCTACGACCTCTAACCCAGAGTTCTTGCGGAATATCTGCCTGGTGGGATGCAATAGTGCTAAACTACCTACGAAAAAGATAAATAAAGCATAATAAGGAAACAAACAACCCGAAAGTGAAGTGTGCTATGCTATGAGCTGTATAAATTAAAGACAACACACAGTTAACAAACACAAGCTGAAATAACTATTCTTGACCACTGATCATTGTTCCCCAAATCACTGCCTTGAATCTGATACCCTCAAGTAAAACTGATTTCCCCAAATACAGATGCCCTCAGGCCTGATACCCAGACTTGTAACCTGATACATGCATTCCTGTAGAGGCACACTCTAAAAGCACATAGCAAGCAAATGAGAGCCAAAACACCCCTATGGAGGGGTAGGGTTTCCCTGTCCTAGTTTCGTCAAGAACTAGGGTTTCACTACGCACACAGCAGTTTCAAACAATCTATAATTGGGTAAGCAACCTGTCCTAGTTTGGAATAGTCACTATGGATTCCGATATGCACTAGGTCGAATGGTCAAAAAGGGTGCCCCGGTAAAAATCGAGGTTTGCGTTCCCGTTGTGGAAGAGCCCACAACCGGTCAGCCTTATGGCACGCTTCTCAAAGCGAGCCTTCGGCAAACTGTTCGGGAATAGCATACGGCAAACACGGTGTCCTAGGCACACCAATGCAAATGCAATGCAAAGAGACACATAAGTGTAGTTAAAACAAGATATCATGAGTTCGAGTCAACCTCTTTAAATCCCCAACAGAGTCACCAGAAACTGTAGACAGCCCCGAACTCCCGAGCTCTGCGCGCGAAGGTACGAATTCGTTTGTTCTTAGCTACTACAAGTTCGGACTCATGTCATGGTTCTGAATCTAATCTCGCAAAGTGCAATGCAAGACCGATAAATCACCAAAGAGTTCAAATCCGACAAATCGTTTTGGAAAACTGATTTTAATAAAGAAGTGCCAAACGTGGACTGCTTTGCCAGATACAGAGTCGCCACCTAAATATTTTATTTTGGGGGAATTTAGGAAACCTTGACTCGTGCCTAAGGCCACGTGTCCGTCATCACCAAAGTTGCCCCTGCTCGGGAACTTGGGTACGAGAGGGGAAGGTCATGCAATGAACACCCCCGCTCACCCGATCAAAGATCGACCTTTACTAACATGATATGTTGTTTTTGAAAAACACATGTGTTCTTATTCTGGTTATTAATCTAGAATTACTATGTGATGCGCACAGCATACAAGTATAGACTAGATCACCTAAATTGGAACAAAACATTGCATGTTCATTTGTGAAAATGATTTGAGAGGTGCTACTCACAAGTAGGCTAAATCGGGGATTTGATGAATTGCTCCAATTCAAGCAATCCAACCTTCAACCACAGGCATTCAGGCAGTTAATCAAATAAGCAGTTAGCCTCATGGCAAGCATGCTTTCATGGCAATCAATAACACACATGCAGTATGCTAAAGCGTAAACACTCACAGTGTACTCCAAGCCAAAACAGAGAACTAGTTAGAAATCATACATGATCCTAGTTCATGTTAAGATGGCTAATGCAACGCATGCGAAAATGCAACTAAAATAGGCTCGGCTATTCTAGAATGGCATATGAAATGCAACTTGATATCATGCTGTTGAACACGTATTCAAGTAAATGTATTGAAAATACAATGCAGTTAGTATGATGCATCGAGCCCAGTGCATGTAATATAGATGAATGGATGCACTCATGAAAGCATAAAGTATGCTAATCAAAACGTGCCCTAAAACTAACCATCATAAGCAGTTAAGTAAAAGGGAGAAAGAAATGGGGGTTGGAAGACATGCATCACACACACGCACGCTTATTACAGCAGTTGGCCCTCTCGACGAACGGTCCGAATAAGAAGCTAACTAGCTAATCTAACCTAATTAAACTAATTATTACATGACAAAACTAATTAACTAACAAGTTAACTAATTAAGCTATTACAACACAAATCAAATAGCTAAATGCATTAACTACCTAAATACAGAACCAAAGCATAAACTAGCTAAGGAAAGCAGTAAAGCAATGTCCTCAGAGGGAGTAGAGTATGCATGCTCGGTCGCCTCGTTTGGAAATTCATCGCGATGCCCCAATTTGCCAATGTTTTCAATTCACCTCATAACATTGCACCAAGCTCCAGAAAGCTTCTACTCCACCTTAGGGACTTGTAGGAGCTTGGCCTACCACCTAGGGGTATTGCCAGCCACTGGCTGACCACCTATCTTTGTTGCAGACCAGAAAAAGTGGTCGGCCAGCTAGTTTTTCTGGCTGGCCGACCAGTTGTTGCTGCACTTCTCCAGTTTGCTGTAACAGAGAGCAAGAAAGGGCATGGCAATGTATTTGCAAGATATGTATGCACAATCACCCTCCCTATCATTTCATAAGCTCAAGGGAGTGCGGTTCTCAACCCTCGGGCCGCCAATCACGCATCTCGATGCATGATGGCCGAGAAGCCAAATTGCACAATTCAATATAAATGAATGCAAACATAAACACATAAAGCCTAAAACTCTATCATGCTAGATCAAGAGCGTTGGTGACTGAGAATCGAAGCACGTTTTATCACTTCAAGTATGAAACATCCCTCGTTCCTCATGTTTGGACTAACACCCAATCCAAACAACAATACAAGCAACTCAAGCATACAAACATGCAATGCAACTTAAGCATGTAAACATGCAATGAAAGGCATGCAAGACACAATGCAACTACATGGCATACACAATGTAAAGAATAACATAGCATACTCAATGCGATGTAACATAAGCATACGCAATGTAATGTAACATGGCATACACAATGCGATGAACAACATGGCATACACAATGCAATGTAATATGGCATACACAATGCGATGTAATATAAGCATGCAAACAACATGCAATCAAACATGCTCAATGGACTTAAACCAAAATGGATAGACCTCAGCCATGCCCAAAACAGTGGCCATAATGCTAAAATAAAAGGCACGAAATGCAAAACAAAGCATGCACAGGCATTGGCCTATCAACTAGGGCTAAGAGCACAACCCTCAAAAGGTGCTCAAAGAGTGATAAGAATGGAAGTGTAACAACACTATAGGCTCCGAAATTAAGTAAGAAATGCTGCCAAATCATCTAACCAACACAAATATAGCATACTAGAGTCCTTAAGGCATAAGGCTAGCAAAGAGGACTACAAAGGGGGCATGCAATATATGGCACAAATGCATGAACCAGCCACAAAAAGAGCTTAAATGGGTCTAGACAAAGACCAAAAGATGCTAAGATGAGGGATCAAGGGCCTAGGCAAGATGGCATACATGCTAGGCCATAAGCTAGGTAACAATGCATAACACTCAAAGGTATTGAAAGCATGAAAGAGGTGGGAACATAGCAATCCTACATGCTCTGAAATGTCATGATAAATGATGCCAAATCATCTACACAACACAAATGAAGCATGCTATGAAGCTCAAAGCTTGAAACTATCATAGGCATTTGTACTAGAACTATGCAAAACATGAAGCATATGGAAAAGGCAACCCAAAATAGTCCTAGATCATGCCAAAATGAGTCTAAAACATACATGTAAGGAAGCCAAAACAAGCTAGCATGAAGGGTATAAGGCATAGAATATGCAAGGCCAAAAGGGAGGATTACAGTACACCTACCAAGACCAAGCATGGGATGACTTAACCAACAAAGATCAGAGTTATATCATGGCAAGATAACCCCAAAAACACACTGAAATGATAGCTTGCAAGCTTAGGCATGAAGGCATACGCAATGACCCATGTTTAAGGCATAAAGGACCAACCCTCCAACGCATTGAATAAGTGACAAACGGGAGTGTATGACCATGAAACATGCACTAAAATCACATAACAAATGATGCCAAATTATTTAAATAAGCTAAGTAATGCATGCTAGTGGACTTAATACACAAAGCTAACAAGCTAGAATGCATTATAGTTATACAAAGCATGGCATGCATGACCAAAACAACACAAATCAGAGCTAGAGCATGCTAAAACATGGACCAAAGCTTCTTAGAGTTAAGCCAAAAACATGCTACAATAACAGTCTAAAGCATGGTACACATTAGGCTAGTTCATGGAATTGGACTACAAGTGCATGGAGCATGGAAGGGGCCATCAAACCAAACTTTAACAAAGGTATAACATGACAAAACAACACCAAGAACATGCTGAGATGGACTCAAAGTAAGCCAGAATAACATGCTACTTCATGAAGCATACAAGACTAGTTTATGAGAATTACACTACAAGTGTATTAAGCATGCATGCGGTGCTCAAGACAACCAAAAAAAGTGGTATGCAATCACAAAATAACCCCAAATACAAGTTAAGAACAAGCCAACACAGGCTTAATAAACATGCTCAAACACGAGGCATTCAAAGTAAGTATTCAAAACACAAGGGCAGTGGATGACCCTTTCCTATTTGGGACCTCAAAACCACCTTTCCACCATTGAAAATCCTCTGGATTTTAGTGGTAGAAAGGTCATGCAAAGGCTAGAACAAGGGCCAAAAGGGATGGCTCAAAACAAGGCTTGACAAGGCCTAAGAGTGGGTAGACTACCCCCAGCACAAAAGTGACCTTAAACAACATTTTAAGGACTAAAAATTAGAAATTGTTTTAGTTTAAAGTCAAGACAAAAACAGCATGCAAGTAGGGGTAAAAGCTTAAGCAAAGATAAGTGTTTAAAGGGGTAGAAACTCACCCTTGATGAACACCTTCAAGACTGCAACTCCAGCACTCTTTTTGAACCAAAACCAGTCCAAAAACTTCAAAAACAACTTCAAGGGACCTCAGCTCCATGCGTATGGTGTTTGAGTGTGTGTTTGTGTGTTAAAGTATGATAAATATACACTTTTGAAGCACAAAAATGAAACAAGGAGCAAGATAGATACAATGGTGTATGTATAACTCTCTAACACAAAAATCTGAACCTAGAGGAGGGGGAGGGGGAGGTTCTCTCTTATAGAGAACAAACAACAAGCTTGTTGGACAAGCATTTGGCTTAAAGCCATCCCTCCATACACGTGTATAGAGGATGGCTTCTGTGCCTTCCAGCTGGCACAACTGGCCTAAAAATATCTCCAAAAAGGTGATGAAAAGCAATTGACCACTTAAAGTGGTCGGCCAGCTACTTGAAGGGGTCAACCGACCACCACAAGTGGTCTCCCAAGATAAAAAATGGTCGGCCATGGTGGGAGAGGGTCTACAGCATGAAAACAATGCAGTGGTGTGGTGGCCGATTAGAAAAGGTGGTCCTAAGACCAGGAACACCAGTTGGCTGACCGGAAAACTAGCTGGCGGGGAGGAAAGTGGTCTCCAAGGGAAAGAAGTGGTCTCCCACCCATGTACCACCTTCCAAACAAGGAAAATAAGGTTTGTACCAAAAACAAACCAAAACGGATGCAAGATGAAAGTTTGGGATGCAAAACACGCGGTCGGAAGCCTCGAAAACTAGTCTACAGGCACCAAAAGTGGTCTGCGACCACAAAAGTGGTCTCTCGGACCACAGTATCCTCTAGGCAGAGGAAACAAGGTGTGGTTCAAAAACCATGCCAAGCAGAGAACGTTAAGCAGTCCCGAGACAAGGCACGCAACCGAAGACTCAGAAAACTGGAAACTAGTCTCCAAAAGCGAAAAGTGGTCTACGACCACAAAGAGGTGGTCTCCAACACCGCTCCCTCCCTCTAGGGCAAGGAAACAAGGCTTGGTCCACAAATTGAGCCAAAGCACAAAGAGTTCAGAGGCCCGGAGGCAAGGCTCTCAGCCAAAACTCTAAAAACTCGAAACGAGCACAACATGCACAATCACCAAGCGCTCAATCGATGACATCTGAGTCTTAAGGTCGGTCAAAAATGGGGTGTCTACAGTGGGTCACCACCAACTCCTTCCATTTATCAGCCATCGGGGACATGACGATGACCCCGTACGACTTCTCGATGCTGACGGGCCTCGACGTGGGAGGTCGGCCGATCCCATACGATTTTGATATGGGTGAATGGGAGGCAGGTTAGACTTATCTTCTTGGAGCCCATCCGCCGGCCTGCAGATCAACATGCATGGTCAGGTACACCTAGTTTACAGAGCAGTACAAGAGGACTACGCCCGAGATCGTTGAGGCCAGAGAGCAGTATGCCTGGGGATTTCTGATGTTCCTTCTCGGGACCACACTGTTCTCCGACAGGGGGAACACGGTCGGGCTATATCTCCTGAACACTCTAGTAGACCTATCACAGGTCTGACACTTTGATTGGGGCAACACTAGCCTTGCTACCCTTTACTGCTACATGAGTGCGACCTCCCGCGGGCGCGGGGGCATAGTAGGTGGCTACTAGAGAGCTTAGGAGGTACATTCTGCCCTCTTGATTTACATTTCTTCTTTTTAATATCTATACACTGCGCACTCCACACATTGCACACATTAAATTATGTACTCCACATTATGCACTCGAAAATCTGTATTTTCTATACATTCCGTATTCGCATTCTGCACTCAGCATTCTGTATTTTCTGTACATTTTGTATTCGCATTCTGCACTCAGCATTCTGCATTTTCTATACATTCTCTATTCTGGCAGCCACTGTCTTGCCTTTCACAGTTGTGGGTTTAGGCCTACTTTCCGACACTCGCCCCAGATCCAGAGGCGGAGGCACCACTCGAGGTGCCATACTCGCATAGATTCAAGGGTCGGTGCCGGTCCAGACCTCGGGTGACTCTGCTATATCTGAGGCAGTATTTTGACACTGTGCGGGCGACCGAGGTAATCCAGAACTCTCAGTTCTTCATGCTTTCAGCTTTGATTCACCATGCATATTTATGAAATATAATCAATTTATGCGCTTGTTATCTGCAGATCACTTGGCAACCTTGGATGGCGAAGCTTGGGTATTCTAGATTCCAGTTCGCTGGGGAAAGAGGCGCCTCCCGGTACAAGATTATGTTTGAGGGACCAGTAGGTAGAGCTTGGTTTCTCGGGGAGCGCTTCATGCGCCAGACGATGGGCAATCCTGCTCCGGAGATTCCCTCAGTGCCTCCACTGGACATGCGATCCACAGAGAGTCTCACTCCCCAGGAGGTTGACGACCTCATGCTTGGTGTCGATGCAGTTTTTTTCCTGGAAGAGGGGGGGTACACAACGTACCTCCATACATACTTGATGCCTCCACTGACAGGTGTCCGTACTCCCATGAGGAGAGCTGCTGATATGCCATCATGGAGCCACGCCAGAACTGTAGACATTCCTTCGACTAGCCGGACCAGCACATCGAGGGCTAGGAGTAGGGGGATGCCCCCCGGTAAGCAATGTGCCGGATGGCCAGTCCTCTAACCGAGCTGATAGGCTGGCAGTATAGGACACCATACCAGATTCCACTGGAGACTCCATTGTCTGATCATCAATATGTTAGTGACCCTGACTCACCATCGGTATGCTACGCAGTTTTCATTTATCATTCAGATATTTAGACATTCATTCATTCACTGATGACTTGAACTTGCATTTGCAGCCTCCCAGAGGATATACTGAGGGGTTGCTTGAGGTGGTGGCCTCACTTGAGTTTATGGTTTTAAGGAGGGAGACGATACGGCACTCCTTTAGTATCCTGGTACTTTCCAGTTTCATTGTATTTATCATACTTCTGACGACATGCCAAAACTGAACATTTCACTACATTGATTCCCTCTATGCATAGAGCACATCTGACACATCATATTCACATACTATATCTGCATGCATTCATTCTATGTATCATTCTTGCATCTGATATACATACTTTGGCTGATGTATTCAAACTGTCTTTTCAGGTCGCACCTGTACAGCATGGGCCATCCAGGCCTTCTCGAGCAGCTAAGAGAGGGGTCTTGACTCGCGGCCGAGGGAGACGTAGAGCACCTGCCAGACAGGATGACGAGTCCAGCGAGGAAGAGGAGTCAGCGCATCCTCAGTTGGAGACATCCGCAGGCAAAGGTGATGACTGTGGTTCAGGTTCTGAAGGTGGCGATGATGCCGAGGGAGGTTCCAAGGATGAGAGCGGGAATGGCTCTGGTTGAGATGGTGGTGCTGACGGTGGCGATGCCCCAGAGTCCTCTTAGGCGGGGAAGAAGGCGAAGAGGGCCTCTTAGTCTTGAGTTGGATGGCACCGATGTAGATGTTTTGCTTTATTTTCTTTTTACTAGTAGTTGTAGCTCATTGTACAGCGTTAGGCAGTTTTATTTTCCTTAAAACTTGTACCCTGTTATAAAAAGAAATCATGATATGGAATGAAAATAGATTTTTGTTCAAAAAGTGTTATATTTGTATTCTATGCATCGCATCGTATCATTTTGCACAAAAATGGGATTGATGAAAATTGAACGTCGTGTATTGCCAAGTCAGGTAGTGAACCAATGTAACAAAAAAAACAACTTAACTCAATAAACAACAAGACCTTAACAAGTTTACAACTCGATAAGCAAAAGAGCAACAACTAGATAAACAAATGAGCAACAACTCGATAAGCAAATGTATTTGACAAACAAAGCAACAGAATGCATCCGAAACAGCAGTAAACTGAGACCCTCAACATTTTCGGCACACAGGAAGGCTAGGGACTCTCTTCTGGAGACAAGAAAAGGCTGCATACCACTTTTTTACTGATGGCCGACCACCAAAGAAGGTTGCCGACCACTTTTTTGGTTTGCAGACCAGAAAATGTGGCTGGTCGACCAGAAAAAGTGGCTGGCTAACCAGTTATGCTGGGGACCTCCAGATTCTTGCCACATGTCCTCTAAATAGTGCCTTATCCTCCATAAGGTTCCAGCTTCGTGGTTCCCTCATTCTAACTCAATTTTGCACCAAATGGAGGCATCTCTTGTCCAAAATCTCACAAATTGGATTGCCAACTTGGATGGCTTGGAAAAGTTGAACTTCCGAGGCTTCGGCATAAATGCGCTATTCACATTGGGTCGCACCCAGCTGTGTTTTCCGTTCCTCCATGCCGCGGCAAGGTGTTGCAATCTGGTAACGCATGTTTTTAGCTTTGGCGGACAAGAGATATGTCCCACTTTCGAAGACTTCCAAGCTTTGATGGAGTCCGAGCACGATGAAGAAATATTGCCCCAGTTGCGTTTTAGCCATGTCCAAGTCTTAGGACGGATGTGCGGGCTCACTTTGCATGACGCTCGGTCTTTGATTTACGGCAGAGTACTTGACATTCCGAGCTTGATTCGTCGGTTTTCTGATGTCGGTGACCGCGGCGATCATCACTGGCAGGGTTTTCGGTGACATGCGCTTTGCTTGTGTATGCTGTCTCATTTCTTACTTGGCCCAGGCTCCGGTGGATCTAGTGTCCGTTTGATTGAAGTTGCCAAGGGCTTCAAAGAGGGCAAGAGCTACATTGCCATGACACTAGCCGAGATATTGATAGGTTTTGATGTTTTCCATCACCGAGAAACGACTAGATTCGCGAGGAGTCCACTACTGCTGCAGGTAATGTTTCCCACCCTATCTCACATATATTTCCTGCATCACTCGGCCCCCAGGCTCGGTTTGTTCTCTCAAAACCCTTTTCTCACTTTTTCCTCAACATACACCTCTCTATTCTTTAATCTCTCATTTTTCATCGCTCCCCAGATATGGTTGATGGATAAGTTGATGGTTGTGGACTCATGCCCAGCATATTCAGCTCGCGCTTATTTCTTCTAGCAACGTCTAGTCGATACCGCTGATGAGGGATAGTGGTGCGAATGGATGTACAGTCTATCCGCTGTCAACATTGCTTGGCGCTGCCCTTGGCTCAATTTACCGGCAATGAGCTACAGCACGACTTGCCAGCCCAGAATTCAGTTGATTGGCCTGACACACTGTGTCCTTTACTTCCCATTCTAATTGTGGTGCCAGTTCGGACATGATTAGATTTTCCCAGAAGAGGGGATAGAGTACCCTCCTACATTTTCAGTCCGAGGCGCACAGCTAGCTCTGTATGCCACAGCATGGAGGATGAGAGAGCTTCTGGCCCCCGCTCCCACTTTTAGTCACACCCTCTCTGATGAGTGCATAGCTTAGCTCGATGAAGAGGCGCAGGTTGGGCCTACTTTGGCATGAGCGGCTTCCACAAGGTCTGGGAGGGGGCGCAGGAACACCTGACTTATCCATGCCCCGAATTTATTGCTCTAATCAGTACTTTCAAGTTTTCTTTATGAATGTAATAAAAAGTAACTTCAATTTGTATTCAAGAGTAGGAGAACGCTGTACTAAAATCAATGTAATTGAAGGTTGTGGGTATTGAAAATTTTCTGTTTGGTCCAAAAATGGTCTAAGTTGTAAAAAGAATAATTTAAGCAAAATCAACTTTTATTAAAAGTTTTCAAAACCATTTTCGATATGGATCACAACTGGACATGCCTGAGATCTATCACTGAGATGTACAACCCCAGAATCCTAGCAACTGGAAAATTGCCCCTAGTCTGAATAGCACTGCACTGGAGATCACAATTGAGCTCTTGAATGTAGAATAGACAAAGATGACCAACAAGATCACACAGACAAAGTTGACTTGGAAGTGTTTATGGCTGGCCTTCAGGACGAAGTTGCCTACATATCCCAAAGATGGGAATCAAGCCTTACGTAGTTCAGCTCAGGTTCACTCGTGTATTAACACTCTCCTTTTGCGCTCTAACTTTTGCCATGGCTGCCCTTTTTGGGTTTTTAACCTTGCGAGCTAAGTTTTTATTATTTTAAATTTTTGATGCTCTAACTTTTGCCTAGGTCGCCCTTTCGGGTTTTCGGCCTAGCGAGCCACTCAGGGATAGTATTTCTTTAACTTGTCCATGTTGATAGGCTGGGAGAACTCTAGGATATCTAGGTCCATCAGAACGACAGCTTCACCTGACTAGATAGACTTGATGATATAGAGACCAGTCCAATTGGGCACTAGATCCCCTTCCTTCAAATTCCTGGACTTAACCTTCTTGTTGAAAGCCTTGGCGATTCTTCGTTGATAACCTTGGACGTGATACAGTGTTTTCAGCCTTCTTTCATCAAAGAGCACAAGTTCATCGAACCTTCTTTGCTACCAATCTGCCTCAGTTATCTGACACTCAGCCAATACCCGTAATGATGGAAACTCAACTTCGATAGGCAGAACAACCTCCTTCCCATAAACCAAGGAATACGGAGTTGCCCCAGTAGAAGTTCGAATTGAAGTCCGGCAGCCCCACAGAGCAAATGGCAGCTTATCTGGCCAGTCCTGGTAGGTTTCTACTCTCTTTTGCAGAATGTGCTTGATGTTCTTGTTGGCAGCTTCAACTACTCTGTTGGTTTGCGGCCAATATGTAGATGAGTTATGAAAAGCCACGTTGTACTTCTCCAACAAGTCGATCAACTCCTTCTTGAAATGGGAACCATTATCCGAAATAATCTCATTCGGGACCCCGTAACGACAGATGATGTTGTTCCTGATGAGCTTACCAACATGCGATGCCTTTAACACCGCGTAAGATTGGGCCTCAACCCACTTCATAAAGTAGTCTATCACTACCAGAATGTACTCATGCCCGTTGGACCCCTTCAGAGTGACAGCCCCAATTACATCAATCTCCCAGATTGAAAATGGCCATGGCGAAGTCATGTTGTACAGCTTCGACGGTGGAATGTTCATGCGGTTTGCATGGATCTGACATTTGTGGCATTGCTAGACAGAGCCAATACAAGCCTCATCCACGGTGGACCAGTAATAACCCTGTCTAAGGATCTCCCAGGCTAGCATCACCCCGCTCATGTGCACTCCGCACTCTCCTCCATGGATGGCCTCCATTAGGCGCTTGGATTCTTCAGCATCAACACACAGCTTATGCATCCCGAGATGACCTCTCTTGTACAGTTTACCTTCACACACGATAAACTGAGCAGCCATTCTTTGAATTGCCTTCTTATCTTTGGCATTTGCCCCTGGTGGATACACCTCCTTTTCCAAGAAGTTCCAGATGTCGTAATACCAGGGCTTCTCATCTTGTACCTCATCTATGGCAGTAATCAGCTTGTAAGTCAGCACGAATTTCTGTTCGATGATGATCGGATGCATCCGGACTCCGAAAGGAATATCTATCATAGAAGATAGAGTTACTAATGAATCTGTGAACCTATTGTTCTCTCTTAACAGATGAGCAAAGTTCAGTTTCTCGAACCGAGGAATCAGAACGTCCAAGGTTTGGTGGTAGATTCTCATCTTTTCTTCTTTAACTTTCCAATCTCCTTTAGCTTGAGATACAACAAGGTTCGAGTCCCTGATGACATCCAACCGTTTTGCCCCTAGTTCTAGGGCAGCTTCTAGTCCAGCAATGGATACCTCATACTCTGCTTCATTGTTCGACACTTTGAACCGAAATTTGAATGCTAGAGGTATACGGGAATTGTTGGGTGCTATCAGCAACACCCATATCCCATTTTCGTACTGGTTTGACGCTCCGTCAAAGTACATCGTCCAAGTCTCTTCTTCGATATGCAAAATGGCCACATCTGGGAATAGATATTCAACTGCTTCATCCACTTCAACTAGGTGATCGGCTAGGAACTCCGCTACCGCTCTCCCTCTCACTGACTTGTGCGCCATGTACTTTAGATCAAATTCGGAAAGCAGAAGCAACCAACGGGTTAGCCTACCCGTAAGTGCCGGTTTCTAGAAGAGATATTTGATAGGATCTAATCTCAAAACCAGTATTACGGAGTGAGCTAACAGGTAGTACCTCAGCTTCCTAGTAGCCCATACCAAGGCCAAACAAGCCTTCTCCAGCGAAGTGTAGCGGGTCTCGTAATCCAGCATTTTCTTGCTCAGGTAGTAGATAGCTTTCTCCACTTTGTACTCAGACTCCTGTTCAAGCATGCAGCCTATTGTAGTTTCCGTCACTAAAAGATATAGAATCAACGGTTTCCCCGGCTCATGCGGTGACAACACAGGTGGGTTCTGTAAATATGCTTGATTTACTCGAAAGCAACTTGGCATCGGTCGTCCCATTGGAACATCTTTCCTTTCTTCAGGAGACCAAAGAGTGGTTCACAAGTCAAGGTTAATTTTGCAATAAACTGTCTTATGAATTGCACTTTACCCAGAAAGCGTCGCACCTCATTTTCAGTCCTCGGTGGTGGCGTTTCTAAGATGGCCTTGATTTTGGAAGGATCGACCTCGATACCTCTCTGTGTGATCAAGAACCCCAGCGTTTTCCCTATTGTAACACCAAATGTGCATTTCTGAGGATTCAGGTGCAAACTGATACTCTCTGATCCTTTGGAAGAATTTCTGCAAGGCAGTGTAGTGGCCTTCTCTTTCCTTGGACTTGACAATCATGTCGTCCACATACACCTCAACCACTTTATGGATCATGTCATGCAAAATTGTGGTCGCAGCCCGTTGATATGTAGCTCCGACATTCTTCAGCCAAAACAACATCACCCTATAACAATAGGTTCCCCACAGGGTGGTGAAAGCAGTCTTCTCCTGGTCTTTAGGTGCCATCAAAATCTGATTCTAGCCTAAAAACCCATCCATGAATGAGACCAGTGCATGCCCAGCAGTGAAGTCCACTAATTCGTCAATATGCGGTAGAGGAAAGTCATCATTCGAACTGGCTTTATTCAAATCCCTGAAGTCCACACATACCCGAATTCTGTCGTCCTTCTTCGGCACTGGAACTATATTGGCCAACCAAGTCGGGTATTCAAATACCAGCAGGAACCCTGCATCAATTTGCTTGGTGACCTCTTCTTCGATCTTCAGAGCGTAGTCCAGGCAGATCCTTCAGAGTTTCTACTTAATAGGTCGGGCCTCTGGGTCAAGAGGGATCCGGTGTTGTACAATCTTAGGATCGATTCCAGGCATGACTTCATAGGACCACGTGAAAACGTCTTTGAAATCTTTTAATAAAGCGACTAAGCCCTCGCGCTTCCCTGAAGACAACGTGGACCCGATCTGGACCAGCCGCGGGTCGTTCTCAGTACCAACATTAATTTTAGTGATTTCATCAACCAAGGGTTTAACAAACCTCTCCTGCCCTTGATCAAGCAAATATTGCAAAACCGGAGGAATTTCTTCCTCGTCGTTTTCATCAAAATTTTGAAAATGCTGATTAATGCAATAAATTAAGGGCACAGAAAAGTACTCAGAAACAACAACCATACCATTCTCATTAATAACATCCAGTTCACTTAATTCCTCTTTTATAATAGACTCAAAAGAAAAAGAAAAAGGTGACCTGGACAGGACAGTGGCATCCAGGTTGTCACCCCCAAAAATACCGGACTTAGACTCAGACGAGCTGGAACCTGATTCTGACTCCACAAACTCAGTGGAATCAGATTCCGGTTCACTATTGACCCGGTGCTGCTCGATAAAAAAGCCCTCCTCGTACTGCCAGACGAGGGAGGGTGCGATGGATGCATCTAGAATGATTGAAGATGGGCCCACAGTCACTTCATTCTTGGTCATGGAGACTAAGAAGTTATCCCCAAGCACTCATGTACGATCTGAGGATCTGAGAGTAGACAAGCCAATGCTACCGCCATTTCAATCTTTGTGCTCTCGGAATCCTCCTCCTTACACTGCTCAGCCTCAGCTGGTGGGTCTGTCTGCTCTTCGGCAACATCATCCCTAGACAATTGCAAGTCAAAGAAAATCTCAAATCCCGACAAGCGTCACCTTTTTTCATTTAGCCATGGCTTTGGGAAGCCGCAGAATGGGAAGTCTTCCCCCTTTCGGACAAAGCGTCCGTTCAGGGTGCCCTGGATAGGTCAGTGCATCAACTCATAATTCTTCCTGGCCGGCTTGGCTCTGGCTCTTTCGGCTATCTCTTTTTCTTTCCTCGTCCAATCATCTTTGGCAGACAGATAACCTGAGCCAAATGTATATGGGTTGTGTGGCACTTCGGCCAATGTTGCAACACCTTTCTGGCCACTTCGCCCTAATCCCATCCTGGGGATGTGTTGGAGCTTGTTCATAAGGTAGACAGACTGTGCGCTGACGTATAACCCCTCATCAACAACTAGTATGTTTTGTACAACTCGGGCCTTGGCTAAGGTGAACCCTGACAAAAATCCATCCTCCGCGCCATGCTCCATCTCCAGGACTGGTGTAGAAACCTCTGGCGGCAGATGGATTGAAGAATTTCCAAAAATGATGGCTACCCCCTTCCCGTGGGGGTATTTTAGCATTTGGTGCGGAGTGGAAGAGACAGCTTTCACCTGGTGCAGCCACGGCTGCCCCAGGAGTAGATTAAAGGTTGCGGGAACATCCAGGACATGAAAATCTATATCCTGTTGTCCTGGACCAACTTGAATTTGAATCTGTGCAGTCCCCATCGCCTCTCTGGTAGTGTTATCGTAGGCCCATATCACCTGGGCAGTAGGCATAAAATCTGCAGGCTTCAACCCGATAGCATATGCCGTCCTCGGCGAGGACACGTTGATAGCAGATCTTGTGTCAACAAGGACCACCAGTATCCATTTTTCTCTACACTCCACAGAGATATCGAGTGGTTTGTTATGATTTGAGCCCTCAGGCGGTAGTTCCTTGTCAGTGAAGGTCAATGTCGGGGAAGCTCCTCCCGGAAAAACTAACCCTACCAATTGCTCAGGTGTGGTATCGATTGAAAGCTTGGCCCCGTCCATTGCAGAAAGGGCAGCTTGTCTGTGAACTCTTGAGGCCATAAGAAATCCCTAGATGGAGATGTCTGCTCAAATTTTCTTAAGCGGTTTCAGTACAGCCTTCTCCTTGAGCAGTTTTGCTTTCTGCCTCTCCACTTCTTTGTCCTTTCCGGACACCTCTGGTTCATCCAAGTGTGGGGGCTTGAAATACCGCCCACTTCCGGTCATGTGGTCAACCTCCTCCACATGCCAAGTGTCATCCGGTTGGTTTTGCCCCCAATCTTCGTCGGTGTGGGCAAGACGTAACTCGTCGTCTTCCCACTACATTCCGTCGGCAACCGACAGATAACTATCCGATTCCATTGCAACTATTTCTGTGCGCACAGCACATTCCGTCCCTGCAGGGGCTTTGGCCTTCCTAGCCCTCTCAAGATCTTTGATCTATTCCTGCTCAAACTGCTTCAGTGCAGCCTGCTATTTAGTATCTTCTGTATTCAAACTGCCCGGATCCCGAGCAAAATTCTTAACATCGGTGCTCTCTGGCAATTTCCCCTGATTCTCGGCCATTCCGGCCACCGTTGATGTCCCAGCTCCTGATTCCCCCTGTTCTGGTTGAGATTCTTCAACAACATCTGGTTGGTCGTCGAGCCACCCAATATTCTTTGTTGATCCATCCAAGTCGAACCAGTTGACAGTTACGTCCCCTAAGCCCTGCTCTTCAAAGAGCTGCAGATTTGCGATGTCTTCTTCTAGCTCTACTAGGTCATCTAGCCCCTGACTAGGTCCATCCTCGTGAACCACACTGATCTCTTCCACAACCGACAACTCCACCCTCGGTTTAAGCTGATTTGTTGATATGATATAACTGCTCGGGTTGTACTCAAAGCTTGCTGACCCCTCAGGCCCTGAATCAACATGCCCATCTGTCCCGGAAGTGATCCCTGTTCTATCTTCGATAGTCACCACCACCGGTTCAGGTTGGGTTTGGGAGATGTTTAACATGCACAAGTCCGTGCTGTCTGAATGAACACCTCTGGCTTAGGTAGGTGAGAGGGTGTGATATATATGCTAGGGTCGTAAGACACAACCCCAGCTTGGTTCAGGTTGCTGCGTTTAGGTAGTGGAGCTAGGTTATGTGGTGGGAGAGGGTTGGTTGTGACATTTGGTTTTTCTGGAGACGCAATCACCTTATTGTCGACGAAATCTTGGATCTCGTGATGCAGTCTATAGTACCGGTCGGTGTTGTGACCATGTTGTTGGTGAAAAGCACAATATTTAGTTGGGTTATGGGAGGGAGAAAGTTTGTCTGGTAATGGTCACGGCTCTAGGGGCTTCAAATGTCCTTTCTTGATCAGAACCCCCAGAGCTTTGGACAGGGGCATGTATAATGGAGTAGAGGTTCTTTGGCCTCGGGGTGAATATCTGGCTGTTTGTAAGCTACTTCCAGACGCACCGGTAAAGGGTGTAGCTGTAAGGGTTTTGGAGTGGTAGAGGTGACCATGCCCACATCTGAAGTTCTGGCAGCTGCAGCATTGCTCGTGCCTGCATTCGTACTGTGGGTAAATGCCCTCTTGGGCTGCTCTCTCTCGTGATCAATAAGACCCTACTTCATGGCGTCCTCAATTTACACTCCAATCTCATGTAAATACGCAAAGGTGGGAAGGGGTAGGATGATCATCTTTTACATCAGCTTAGGTTGGAGGTTGCGCACAACCATCCGAATTTGATCCTTGTCGACCAGTCTGATGGTCATCATAGAAGCCTTGGCTCTCCAACATGTTACAAAGTCAGAGAAGCTCTCTTTTGGCTCCTGTCTGGTTGTCTCGAGATCGTGAGTTGTGATCTCGATCTACGTGTTGTAGGAGTATTGAGCTACAATGGCCTCAACCATCTCTTCCCAGCTTCTCTTCATAGAGTCCTCCAGCTTTGCATGCCAAATAGCCGCAATACCCGACAGGGTCCGCCTGAAAAAAGGAAAGCTTTTGCAACCTGGAGAGGCCCATTGGCCTTAGGATATTCGAGAACAACCGCAGGTGTACCATGGGATCCCCAGAGCCGTCAAAACGGTCTATGTGCGGCATCTTGAACCGGTCCGGCAAAGTCACCACTGAATCGGTGTATCCATCCTCTATGTCCAGTATGGAATTGACGCCTTGAGCCTTCTTGAACAACTTTTCTAGCTCGCTCACTTTCAGCGTCGTTGGATCCACCTCGAATTCAAACGGTGTATCCGCTAGATTAGTCGGTGCTTTGGACAGTTGAGGTAGGATTGGGGGTGGAACCTGCCCCGTTGGGACATCCGTATTTTCCTGGACCCCGAGTGTTGGAACTCTTAGTGGGGGAGGAGGTGGGCGCGAAGCAGATGCTCTGGCTTGCTGTGGTGGTTGCTGCTATTGCTGAAGTTTGGCGATCTGCTCTGTTTATTGAGCCACAACTTCTGCCTGACGTGCAACAAACTCTGCCTGGCGGGCAGCATCCCGCTGCATGGCTTGCATAGTTTCTTGGAGCTGACGCATCATGTCCTCCATACTTGCCATAAGGTGCTGATCTGATTGAACAACAGGTATATCTATCTCTGCGGTAGGAACTAAAACCTCAGCATGACTACTCACTTGCGGGGTGGATAAGGACCACTGATCTGGTAACCGCTGTACTGATGAACTGCGCCTAACTGAGCTCCATCTAGTAACTGGGGGTAATGAAAGGAACACTGGTTGTCCGTTTATTAGATCCTCAGATCGATGAAGTCTTCGACCTCTAATCCAAAGTGCTTGTGGAATATCTGCCTGTTCAGAAGCAATGGTGCTAAACTACCTTGCAAAAAGATAAATAAAGCATAATAAGGAAACAAATAACTAGAAAAATGGACAGCATAACGGCTTAAATTAAAGACAACACACGGTTGCCATTTGTAAGCTGAACACACTGTTCTCAAACACTAATCACTGTTCCTAAATCACTGCCCCAGATCTGATACCCTCAAGTAAAACTGATTCCCCCAAATACTGGGGTTCACAGACTTGATACCCAGACTTGCAAACTGATACATACTACCCTGTAGAGACACACTCTGACAGTACGTAGCAAGCAAGTAAGAACCAAAACACCCCTATGGAGGGGTAGGGTTTCCCTGTCCTATTGTCAGGAGCTAGGGTTTCACTACGCACACAGCGGTTTCAAACAACCTACAATCGGGTAAGCAACATGTCCTAGTTTCGAATGGTCACTATGGATTTTGATATGCACTAGGTCGAATGGTCAAAAGAAATGCCTCGATAAAAACTGAGGTTTGTGTTCCCATTGTGGCAGAGCCCACAACCGGCCAGCCTCATGGCACGCAGCCTGCGGCAAACCGTTCAGGAATAGAACACAGTAAACACGGTGTCCTAGGCGCACCAATACAAATGCAATGCAAAGAAACACATAAGTGTAGATAAAACAATATATCATGGTGTTCGAGTCAAGTTCTCTAAATCCACAGCAGAGTCGCCAGAAACTGTAGACCGCCCGAAACTCCGCTCCGCGCGTGAGGGTGCAAATCGTTGTTCTAGCTACTATAGTTCGGACTCATGTCCCGATTCTGAATCTAATCTCACACAATGTAATGTAAGAATGATAAATCACCAAAGAGTCCAAATCCGGCAAATCATTTTGGAAAATCGATTTTAATCAAAAAGCGCCAAACATGGACTACTTTGCCAGATTTCAGAGTTGCCACCTAAATGTTTTGTTTTTGGGAAATTTAGGAAACCCTGACTCGTGCCTAAGGCCATGCAATGAGCACCCTCGCTCGCCCGATGAAAGGATCGGCCTTTACTAACATGATATATTGTTTTTGAAAACACATGTGTTCTTATTCCGGTTTATTAGCTAGCTTACTATATGATGCGCACAACATACAAGCATAAACTAAATCGCTCAAGTTGGAACAAAACATCTCATGTTTGTTTGTTTGAAAATGGTTTGAAGGTGCTACTCGCAAGTAGGCTAAGTCGTGGATTTGCCACCTTCAAGTGAGCTCAGAAAACAACATGATTTGCCACTCTCAAGTGGGCTTAAAACTTGCATATTGATGAATTGTTCCAATTCAAGCAATCCAACCTTCGTGCACATGCATTAATGCAGTAAATCAATTAAGCAGTTAGCCTCATGGCAAGCATGCTAACATGGCAACATACACATCTCATGCAGTATGCTAAAGCGTAAAAGTTTTACCTAGTACTCCGAGCCAAAACAAAAGCTAGTTAGTAATCAATGCATGCTCCAAACTATACAAGAGTACCTAATGCAGCACATGCAAAATGCAACTAAGATAGGCTTAGCTATTCTACGATGTCATGTGAATGCAACTTAATAACATGCATTCAAATTGGTATTGAAATACAATTCAGTTTGTATGATGCGCCGAGCCCGGTGCATGCAAGACAGATAAATGAATGCAAACATGCAAGCATAAGTTTGCTAATTGAAACATACCCTAAAACTAACCATCAAAAGCTGATAAGTAAAAGGGAGAAAGAAATGGGGGTTGGAAGACATGCACACACACATGCACCCTTATTACAAAGTTTGTGCTCTCTTGACGGAGGGTCTGAATAATGAGCTAACTAGCTAATCTAAGCTAATTAAACTAAATATTACATCACAAAACTAATTAACTAACAAGTTAACTAATTATTACAAAACAAGCTAATTAGCTAACTACACTAGCTAATTAAATACAAATGAGTAGCTAAATGCATTAATTGCTTAAGCACAGAACCAAAGTGTCAGCTAGCTAAACAAAGCAGTTAAAAGGAGTCTCGGGGCGAGAAGTGCATGCATGCTCGGTCGCCTCATTTGGAAATCCATCGTGATGCCCCAATTTGCCTCTGTTTCCATTTGTTCTCAGAACTTTGCACAAAGCTCTAGATAGCTTCTACTCCATCATGGAGACCTCCAGGAGCATTGCCGACCACTTATTAGTGTTCCCAACCACCTGCCGACCACTTACATTTTCCGTAGACCAGAAAAAGTGGTCGGCCAGCTACTTTTTCTGGTCTGCCAACCAGAAAATTCTACACAACTCTGGTTTGCTGCAACAGAGAACAAGAAGGGGCACATCAGTGTATTTGCAAGATATATGTGCACAACCACCCTCCCTATCATTTCTTAAGCTCAAGGGGATGTGGTTCTCGACTCTCGGGCCACCAACCGAGCATCACAATGCACAATGGCTAAGAAGCCAAGATTGCACATTTCAATGTTAATGAATGCACAAATAACACATAAGAGCCTTTGCCTCTATCATGCATGATCAAGAGGGTCGGTGACTGAGAAATAAGGCACGTTTCATCACTTCAAGTATGAAACGTCCCTCATTTCTCGTGTTTGGATTAATACCCTATCCAAACACAATGCAGCACAGCAAGCATGCCAAACACAAGGCAAACAACAAGCATGCAAACATAATGCAATGCAACTCAAGCATGCAAACATAAGGCAATGCAACAAGCATGTAAACACCATGTAATGCAACTATATTCAAACACCATGCTATTCTACCAATGCTAGGATGGCATGCCCAAGATTCTATCATGCAAACAATGCATCCATGGCAAGCTTAGAAGCGAAGGCATCAAAGCTAGTAAAGGGCACCTCATAAGAGGCATGCAAAGCAATGCCCAATGGACTTAAACCAAATATGGACAGACCTATGAGGCTCCAAAACAGTGGCTATAACACCATAA
This sequence comes from Camellia sinensis, assembly GCF_004153795.1. Taxonomy (NCBI): domain Eukaryota; kingdom Viridiplantae; phylum Streptophyta; class Magnoliopsida; order Ericales; family Theaceae; genus Camellia; species Camellia sinensis. The sequence goes on along the minus strand of NW_021026548.1, from coordinate 225,206 downwards.
CTTAGGCACAAAAAGGCAAGATAACGCATGCTCTTACATTGGCACATCAACTAGGCATAAGAGGACAACTCTCAAACATGACCAAGAAGTGATAAACATGGAAGTGTGACAACACTACATGCTCAGAAATATCATGTGAAATGATGTCATGGCAAGAAAACATCTCGAGCATGGCATGATAGAAGGCTCAAAGCTTCAAATTAGCATAGGCACTTGCACTATAGCTATGCAATACATGAAACATTTAGCCAAGGCAACCCAAAATAGTCCTAGAACATGTCAAAATCTTGCTAAAAGTGTATGTACAGCTCCAAGCAACTTTTTATGAAGCTAAAGCAAGAGGGAGGAGGTTCCCTCTTATAGAAAAACAAATTTCAAGCTTGTTGAACAAGCTTTTGGCTCCAAGCAATCCCTCTATGCACGTGTATGGAGGATGCCTTCTGTGCCCAACAGCTGGCACAGCTGGCAAGAAAATATCTGCAGGAAATTCCAGGAAAGCTGCCAACCAGTTAAAGTGGTCGGCCAGCGACTTGCACTGGTCAGCCAACCAGTGAAAGTGGTCCGTAAGAATGAAAAGTGGTCGGCCTGGGGGAGGACTGGTTTGCACAAAGAAAGCAAAGTGGTGGCATGGCTACCGACCACTTTTGGTGGTCCATAGGCCACCAAGACCTGTTGGCCGACCCGAAAACTGGCTGGCGGGGGAGAAAAGTGGTTTTCAGGGAGAGAAACTATTCTACAACCCTTATTCCACCCTCGAAGCAAGGAAAACAAGGTTTGTGCCAAAAACAAACCAAAAAGGATGAAAGACGAAAGTCTAAGGGAGAAGGCGCGCAGCCAGAAGCCTCAAAAGCAAGTCTACGGGCACCAAAAGTGGTCTACGAGGGAAAAATGGTCTCCAAGACCTCAATGTCCCTCTAGGCAAAGGCAACAAGGCATGGTTCAAAAACCAATCCAAGAGAAGAACGTTAAGTGATCCTGAGACAGGTTGCGCGGCCGAAGGCTACAGAAATCGGAAACCGAAAACTAGCCTACAAGAGAGAAAAGTGGTCTACGACCACAAAAAGTGGTCTACAGACCTCTCTCTCCCTCCAGGCAAGGGCAACAAGGCATGGTCTACAAACCAAGCCAAAACACAAAGAGTTCAGAGGTCCGGAGGCAAAGCCCTTAGCTGAAAACTCCAGAAACCCGAAACGAGCACAAACATGCACAATCATCGAGCGCTCAAACGATGACGTCTGAGTCTTAAGGTCGGTAAAAAATGCAATGTCTACAGTTGCCCCTCTTTGACAGAACTCGAAATTCAAGAAGTGACGGGAGTGAATGTCAAAGCCTAGAGCCGACCCACTTTTGACAAGGCCGAAGACTCAGACAAAAATGCAAGATAACAAAGAGATGCACCCGTAGGCAGGGGCAAGATGCAAATGACATGGACAATGCCGAACATAACTTATGATCATGCAAAGAGGGCTGTGATGAAGCAATTATGCAAAATAAATGTAAATTTTTAAGCGAATGTTATGCAAGCAAGTAAACACGGGTCAAACTATATCTCATGTAGAAAGCATGTAAGAAAATTATGCAATTCTCACTGCGTCTCACGTGGAGAAGGCTAAAAGCGACTGCCGAGAACACCCAGAGTCTCAAATGAAACACCTCCTGGGAGAAGGGTACGTCCAAACGCATGCCAAACGCGAGTGGAGAAGGGTAATAGTCAAACTAAACCGAAACTTCTCTGAATGAACCGTACATACAATATCGTCTGGTTTCACCAACTTCAAATGAACCGTACATACAATATCGTGCCTGCACAAAAGAGAGATTTTGACAAGTACAATATAACAGGAACATATGATCAATGCTATATCAAGATACAATTTCAATACAAGATAAACATGTGCACATATGATGCCGGTGGAAAGGTGCATAACAATGCAAGTGAAAAGTGCATAACAATGCAAGTAGAACGTGCGTGACAACGCAAGTAATGAGGTGCATAACAATGTGTAGACTCCCCATTTTTGACCGTCCTCAAGACTTGGACGTCATCGTTTGAACACTCAATGATAATCCATGCTCGTGTTCGTTTTGAGTTCCCGAAGGTCTCGGCTGCGCGCCTTGCCTCAGGATCTCTCAACTTGTCTGTTTTGTGCTTGGTTGTGGACCAAGGACTTGTGGTTTTGCTTCTGAGGGAAGATGGTGGCTTGTTGGCCATCCCCTCAACCCATCGGCCAAGGCATAATGCCATCGGCCTTGTTTTCCTGCCATCAGCCAAAAGTGTTGGCCGATCGGCACTGTTTTTGGTCGATCGGCACTTTGTTTGGTCAATCGGCCATATTTTTGGACTGAGACCTTTCCTTATGCTTTTTGCAGATATTTTCTGCCAGCTGTGACAGCTGGTGGGCACAATTCCCATCCTCCATACACGTGTATGGAGTGATTTGTTTCAAGACTTAAGCTTGTTGAACAAGCTTGAGAAATGAAATTCTATAAGAAGGGAGCCTCCCCTCCCTTTCCAGAGGGTCATCAAAATTGATATAGAAGTTATATACCTCTTTCTCTATATATCTCCCTCTCTATCTATATTTGTGTGTGTGTTTATGCCTTAAAGTGTATTTTCTTCATACTTTTGCACTAAAGCACCTAGTAGAACACCATCCTTCGGTTTCCGAGGTCCCTAGGAGTTGGTTTTGGAGTTCTTGGAGTGGTTTAAGCTCAGAGAAAGGTGCTGGAGTTGTGTTCTTGAAAGTGTTCTTGAAGGGTGAGTTTCTACCTTTTAATACCCCATCCTTGCTTAAGCTTTTGACCATACTTGCATATTGTTTTAAGCTTAACTCTAAACTACAACAAGTTCTGATTTTTCATGCTTAAGATGATTGTTTAAGGTCACTTTTTGGTTGGGGGTAGTTTACCCCCTCTTAGGCCTTGTTTGGCCTTGTTTTGTGCCTTCCCTTTTGAGCTTTGGAACCATCTTACTTTGACCTTCTAACCACTGAAATCCAGAGGATTTTCAGTGGTGGAGAAGTGGTTTTGGAGTCATGAATAGGAGAGGTACACCCCGCTCTCCTTGTCTCTGATTTGCTTGTATTTATGGCTCATAATGGTGGCATGTTTGCTTAGCATGTTTTGGCTTTATTTAAGCAAGTATTTAGTATTATTTGGCCATGATATACCTCTGTTTTAAGTAGGTTTGATAGCCTCTTACATGCATCATTCACTTGTCTTGCAATCCTCTCATTTGCCTTAACATGCATCATGCATTCGGACCATCATGCTTGCATATTTTGGCTCAACTCAAAGGAACTTTTAGTCATGTTTTACCATGTTTAAGCTCTGTTTGGTGTTGCTTTAGTCATGCATGCAATGTTTTGTGTAGCCTTGGTTCAATCTAGCTTGTTGGCCTTGAGTGTCTAGGTCATTAGCATGCATTGCTTGGACCATTTTCATGATTTGGCATCATTTCATATGAGATTTCAGTCCATATAGAGTGGCCATGCATTCACATTTGTCACCTTTTCCATGCATTGGGAGGTTTGTGTTTTATGCCTTAAGAGTGGGTCATTGTGCATGCCTCCATGTTTAGGTCTTTGGGATGCCATCTAGGTGGTTTTTTGGGCTTATTTTGACATGCCATAACTCTGATTTTCATTGGTTAAGTCATGCCATGTTTGGTCTTAATAGGTGTAGTATAACACCCCTTGTTAGCCTTGCATGCCTCATGCCTTTTGGACTTTTGTTCTAGCTTGTTTTGGCCTTGGTCCATGCATGTTTTAGACTAACTTTGATATGCTTTAGGACTATTTTGGTTTGTTTGGGCCAATGGCTTCATGTTTTTCATAGCCTAGTGTAAGTCCCTTTGTTATCTTCAAGTTTTGAGCCTCTTGCACTCCTTACTTGTGTAGTTTGATTGGTTTGGCACCATTCCATGCATAATTCCAGAGCTCATAATGCTTGTCCCATGTTCATACTTTCCACTCTTCAAGTGCTCTTAAGAGTTGGTGTCTTGTTGCCTTGCTTATGAACCTAAGTGTGTACATGTTTGTATGTGCTTTCATGCTTCCAATTCATCACTTTGGCCACTGTTTTTGGTACGGCTAAGGTCTATCCATTTTCAGTATAAGTCCATAAGTCATGCAGTCTGTGTGTTGTTGCATGCTTATCGCATTGCATGTTGTTGCATGCCTATTACGTTGCATGTTTGCATGTTTAGGTGGTATTGCATTTTGAATGCTTGGCACATTACATGTTTGCATGTTTAGGTTGCATGTCCATTGCATATTAGTTGCATTGCATGACGTTGATACATACTTGTTGCATGCTTGAGTTATTTGCATGGTTGCTTGCATACTCATATTGCATTGGGTTTGTTTGCATGCCATTAGCCTTGTTGCATTGCATAGCTTTTCCATGTTTGCATGCATTGCATTGTGCTTGGTTTGGGGTGTCAAACCAAACACGAGGACTGAGGGACGTTTTATACTTGAAGTGACAAAACGTGCCTCAATCCTCGGTCGCCGACACTCTTGATCCATCATGATAGAGTGTGAGGCATTTGTGTGTTTTTGTGCATTCCTTTCATATTGATTTGTGCAATTCGGTCTCTTTGGCCATCATGCATCGAAATGTGTGATTGATGGCTCAAGAGTCGAACCCTGCACTCCCTTGAGTCTCAAACACGATAAGGACTGTAGTTGCACAACATTTTCTTGCAAATGTATTGTCGTGCCCTTGTTTGTCCTCTGCTGCAGCAAAAGGAGCAAATTGCAGGAAAAGATGGCCGATCGACTATCTTCAGTGCTGATCGACTAACAATGTTTGGCCGATGGAATAAAAAGTGGTCGATGACCATTTTCCCTTGGCCAATGGCCCTATCTTTTGGCCAATGGCCCTATCTTTTGGCCAATGGCCTCTTAGCATGTCCATGAGGTCGTTCAGAAGCATCACATAGATTTTCACAGTTTTCAGAGGTGCAAAACAGTGCCAACAAAGGCAACATGGGGCATGGCAACGGATTTCTGAGCGAAGCCGACTGAGCATGCATTTGTCCCTCCTCTTGAGGCCGTTTTAACTGTTTTATAACTTAATTAATTTGTTTAAATTAGTTAAGAGTTTTGTAATAATTAATTAGCTAGGGTAGTTGATTAATTAGTTGGTTTGTATTATTTATTCGGACCCTCCATCGAGAGGGCGAATTTTGTAATACGTGTGCGTGAGTGTGTGAATGTCTTCCAACCCCACGTCTTTCTCCTTTTTACTTAACTGCTTATGATGATTAGTTTTAGGGCATATTTTAATTAGTATACTTATGCTTCACATGTTTGCATCCATTCATTTGTATTGCATGCACCGGGCTCGGTGCATCATACCAACCGCATTGTATTTCAATTCCAATTTGAATACATGTATCAATTGTTACATTTTATATGCCATCTCAGAATAGCCGAGCCTATCTTAGTTGCATTTTGGATGCGTTGCATTAGCCATCTTAACATAACTAGGATCATGTATGATTTCTAACTAGTTATTGTTTTGGCTCGGAGTACACTGTAAGTGTTTACGCTTTAGCATCTTGCATGAGTGTGAGTGTTTCAATGATAGCATGCTTGCTATGAGGCTAATTGCACAAGTGATATAATTGCCTGAATGTCTGTGGGTGAAGGTTGGATTACCTGAATTGGGATAATTCATCAAAATGTGAGTTTTAAGCCCACTTGAGGGGGCAAATCATATTTTCTAAGCCCACTTGAGGGGGCAAATCATATTTTCTAAGCCCACTCGAGGGTGGCAAGTAGCACCTTCCAAACCATTTTCAAACAAACAAACATGAAATGTTTTGTTCCAACTTAGGCGATCTAGTCTATACTTGTGTGTTGCATGCATCACATAGTAATTCTAGCTAATAACCAGAGTAAGAACACATGTGTTTTCAAAAATAAGATATCATGTTAGTAAAGGCCGATCTTTGATCGGGCGTGCTCATTGCATGACCTTCCCCTCTCGTACCCAAGTTCCCGAGCTGAGGTAACTTTGGTGATGATGGACACATGGCCTTAGGCACGAGTCAGGGTTTCCTAAATTTCCCAAAACAAAAACATTTAGATAGCGACTCTGTATCTGGAAAAGCAGTCCATGTTTGGCACTTCTTTATAAAAATCAGTTTTCCAAAAACGATTTGCCGGATTTGGACTCTTTGGTGATTTGTCGGTCTTGCACTGCACTTTGTGAGATTAGATTCAGAACCGTGACATTGAGTCCGAACTGTAGTAAACCTGATGAACAACTCAGATTTTTGCGCCATCTCGCGGCCGGGGTTGGGACGTTCGTGCATGTCTACACAATGCAACTGAATGTGCGCATAACAATGCGAGTGAGATGTGCGTGACAACACAAATGAAGAGGGTGCATAACAATGCAACTGAAGCGCGCAAAACAATCCAAGCAAAATGTGCATGACAACGCAAATGGAGAGGGTGCACAACAATGCAACCAAAGCGCGCAAAACAATGCAACCGAAGCGCGCATAATAATGCAACTGAATGTGCATGACAATGCAACTGAAGAGGGTGCATAACAATGCAAGTAAGACATGCGCGACAATGCAAGTAGTGTGCATAACAATGTAAGTGACACGTGCGCGACAACGCAAGTAGTGTGCATAACAATGCAAGTGAGACGTGCGTGACAACGCAAGTAGTGTGCATAACAATGCAAGTAAGACGTGCGTAACAACGCAAGTAAAACGTGCATGACAATGCAAGAGAAATGTGCAACTTAAATTGCATGTTTGAAGCAAAATGCCGAATAAGGAAATACAAGCCTTAACGAGACCAATTCAACCAGAACGTCCGATTTACCACTCGGAGGGGTCACAACGTTCTTAAAAAGGATACACCTTGCTCTTGACGAGTGACGATGAGCCACGCATTGAAGACTTGAATTGAAGTTCCCGCGGGGACATTTGTGCTGCAAAAAGTATACTTTCCTTGCACTTTCTCGAGAGCCGAGGACTCCAATCATCAATCAAACACACAGGGAGGACAATGGGGCCCTGAATACCACCCAGGAGGGCTGTCGACCACCTACATAGCTTGCCGACCAGTTGAAGACCACTTAAGTGGTCGGCCGACTAGAAAAACTTGCTGGCCGACCCGTTTAGCAAAACAGGGGCAGCTTGGTCTTTTATGGTTCGGCCCTTTAAGTATACAACTCTAAATCACTTTTGGTCAGAAACACAAAGACGAAAAACACTCTCCTTCCTTCCTAAATCCTTTTCCCTCTCAGATCCATACTTTATACGCATTTTCCAACGCCCCACACGAAGTTGATTCGCGAAAACTTTCGATTCTTTTCGTTTTGAACCAATCAGAATTTGTTTTCGGAGCTTCTTTCTCCACTTTCACCACTTGAGGTATGTTTCTCTCGAAGTTTAGCACCTTTTCCTGGGCTTTGACTTTTGTTGACTTTTTCTCTTCCCGAGAGTTGACTTTTGTTGACTTTTTGCAATTTTGGCTCATTTCGCTCATTTTTGCACCTTTTTCAGATGGCTAATCACATTCCACATGATAGGGGTTCTCCGAGAGTAGAGGACGAGCCTGGCGTCATGCCATTGCCTCCGAAGATTCGGCCTTTCGACCCGGAGAGGTACCACCCTCAGGAGCACATCCTACCCCCGAGCACCTTTCATCATTTCACGGATTTTGCGCGGCGAGCACCCGCAGACTTGCTGCTACGGGAGCCTAAGTCTCACTTATCTCATCATGCGCGCGAGGTGCGTACTTCACTTTTACATTTTCTACAATGTATTTTGCATTTCTTGCACACTTCATGCTTTCACTATGTATTATATCTGCTCGTTTTGAACATAACTCATAACATAGTTTTCTATTAATTTGGCACGCAGCTCATACATGACACTTTGCTCACTTGGCACACAGCTCATAACACAGCATTCTATTCATTTGGCACACAGGCCACAACACAATATTTTGTTCATTTGGACCGCAGCTCACAACATAGCATTCCATTCATTTGGCACACAGCTCATACATAACACTCTGCTCACTTGGTACACAGCTCTCATAGCACAACATTCTATTCATTTGGAACACAGCCCACAACACAATACTTTATTCATTTGGCACGCAGCCCGCAACACAGTATTCTGTTCATCTGTTCATTGGGCACACAGCTCAAAACATAGCACTCTTTTCATTGGGCACACAGCTCCCAACACAATATTTTGTTCATTTGGCACACAGCTCAAAACACAGCATTCTTTTCATTGGGCACACAGCTTACAACACAACACTCTATTCATTGGGCATACAGCTAAAAACACAGCATTCTTTTCATTAGGCACACAGCTCACAACACAACACTCTGTTCATTGGGCACACAGCTCAAAACATAGCATTCTTTTCATTGGGCACACAACTCAAAACACCGCATTCTATTCATTATGCACACATCTCACAACACAACACTCTGTTCATTGGGCACACAGCTCAAAACACAGTATTCTGTTCATTTGGCACACAGCTTAAAACACAGCATTCTTTTCATTGGGCACACAGCTCAAAACACAGCATTCTTTTCATTGGGCACGCAGCTCAAAACGCAGCATTCTTTTCATTGGGCACACAGCTCAAAACACAACATTCTTTTCATTGGGCACACAACTCAAAACACAGCATTCTTTTCATTGGGCACACAGCTCACAACACAACATTCTGTTCGTTGGGCACACAGCTCACAACACATTATTCTGTTCATTTTGAAACTGAATATGTCTGTTCATTCTGAATGCAGGTAGCTTCCCATTTCACACGGGGTTATGGATCGATCATCGTGAGGGAGTGGTACATAGAGCTCCCAGATGCTGTTCGACAGATTGTAGATGAGGCGGGGTTTGGCCCATTTTGTGCGGGGTTGTCGTGTTGTCCGGCGAGCAGGACCCTTCTCGGTGCACTTATAGAGAGATGGTCGGACACCACCAACTGCTTCCATTTCTCATCCACCGGGGACGTGACGATGACCCCTTATGACTTCTCGATGCTGACAGGTCTCGACGTGGAAGGTCAGCCGATCCCATACGATTTTGATCTGGGCGAGTGGGAGGCAGCTTGGACTTATCTTCTCGGAGCCCATCTGCCAGCCTGCAGATAACCATGCATGGTCAGGTACACCTGATTTACAGAGCAGTACAGGAGGACTACACCCGAGACCATTGAGGTCGTAGAGCAATATGCCCGGGGATTTCTGATATTCCTTCTCGGGACCACACTATTCTCCGACAGGGGGAACACGGTCAAGCTATATCTCTTGAGTGCTCTAATAGACCTATCACAGGTCCGGCACTTTGATAAGGGCGGAGCTGGCCTTGCTACTCTTCACTGCTACATGAGCGCGACCTCCCGTGGGCGTAGGGGCATAGTAGGTGGCTATTGGAGAGCCTGGGAGGTACATTCTGCCCTCTTAATTTACATTCTATTTTTCAATATCTGTACACTGCACACTCCACACATTGCACACATTGCATTATGTACTCCGCATTATGCACTGAGCATTCTGCATTTTCTATACATTCTGTATTCGCATTCTGCACTCAGCATTCTGTATTTTTTGTACATTCTGTATTCGCATTCTGCACTGAACATTCTGCATTTTCTATACATTCTGTATTCTGACAGTCACTATCTTGCCTTTCATAGCTATGGGTTTATGCCTACTTCCCGACCCTCGCCCCTGATCCAGAGGTCTAGGCACCACTCGAGGTGCCATACTCGCACAGATTCGAGGGTCGGTGCTGGCCTAGACATCGGGAGACTCTACCATATCTGAGGCAGTATTTTGACACTGTGCGGGCGACCGAGGTAATCAAGAACTCTCAGTTCTTTATGCTTTCAGCTTTGATTCATCTTGCATATTTATGACATCTAATTAATTTATGCACTTGTTATCTGCAGATCAGTTGGCAGCCTTGGATGGCGATGCCCGGGTATTCTCGGTTCCAGTTTGCTGGGCCGTGGGGCGCCTCCCGGTACAGGATTTTGTTTGAGGGACCAGTCGGCAGGGCTTGGTTTCCCAGGGAGCGCTTCATGCGCCAGACGATGGGTAATCCTGCTCAGGAGATTCCCACACCGTCTCCACTGGACATGCGATCCACAGAGAGTCTCACTTCCAGGAGGTTGACGACCTCATACTAGGTGTCGATGCAGTTCTTTTCTTGGAGGAGGGGGAGTACACGACGTACCTCCATACATACTTGATGCCTCCACTGAAAGGTGTCCGTACTTGCACGAGGAGAGCTGCTGATATGCCATTGTCGAGCCACGCCCAAGCTACAGACATTCCTTTGACTAGCAGGACCAGCACATCGAGGGGTAGGAGTAAGGGGATGCCCCCCGGCAGGCAGTGCGCCGGATGGCCAGATCCTCCTACCGAGCTGACAGGTTGGCGGTATGGGACCCCATAGCAGATTCCACTGGAGACTCCATTGCCCGATCATCGATATGTCAGTAACCCCAACTCACCACCGGTATGCTCCGCAGTTGTCATTTATCATTCAGATATTTAGACATTCATTCATTCACTGATGACATGAACTTGCATTTGTAGCCTCCTAGAGGATATACCAAGGGGTTGCTTGAGGTGGTGGCCTCACTCGAGTTTATGGTTTTAAGGAGGGAGATGATACTACACTCCTACGCTATCCTGGTACTTTCCAGTTTCCTTGCGTTTATCATACTTCTGACGACATGCCAAAACTGAACATTTCACTACACTGATTCATTGTATGTATAGAGCACATCTAACACATCACATTCATATACTATATCTGCATGCATTCATTCTTGCATCTGATATACATACTTTGGCTAATGTATTCAAACTGCCTTTTCAGGTCACACCTGTACAGCCTGGGCCATCCAGGCCTTCTCGAGTAGCTGGGAGAGGGGTCTCAACTCGCGGCCGAGGGAGACGTAGAGCACCTGCTAGATAGTATGATGAGTCTAGCGAGGAGGAGGAGTCGTCGAATCCTCAGTTGAAAACATCCGCAGGCAAAGATAATGACTCTGGTTCAGGTTCTGAGGGTGGCGATGATGCCGAGGGAGGTTTCGAGGATGAGAGCGGGGATGGCTTTGGCTTAGACAGCGGTGGTGACGGTGACGATGCCCCAGAGTCCTCTTAGGTGGGGAAAATGGCGAAGAAGGCCTCTCAGTCTTGAGTTGGATGGCACCGATGTAGATGTTTTGCTTTATTTTCTTTTTACTAGTAGTTGTAGCACATTGTACAGCGTTAGGCAGTTTTATTTTCCTTAAAAATTGTACCCAGTTGTAAAAAGAAATCATGATGGAATGAAAATAGCTTTTTGTTCAAAAAGTGTTGTATTTGTATTCTATTCATCGCATCATATCATTTTGCACAAAAATGGGATTGATGAAAATTGAACATTGTGTATTGTCAAGTTAGGTAGTGAACCAACGTAACAAACAAAATAACTTCACTTAATAAACAACAACAAGACCTTAACAAGTTTACAACTCGATAAGCAAAGAGCAACAGCTCAATAAACAAATCGCAACAACTCGATAAACAAATGAGCAACAACTTGATAAACAAATGAGCAACAACTCGATAAAAAAAATGAGCAACAACTCGATAAACAAATGAGCAACAACTCGATAAGCAAATGTATTTGACAAACAAAGCAACAGAACGCATCCAAAATAGCAGTAAATTGAGACCCTCATCATTTTCGGCACAAAGGAAGGCTAGGGACTCTCTTCTAGAGACAAGAAAAGGTTATAGACCGCTTTTTTGCTGATGGCCGACCACCAAAGAAGGCTGCCAACCACTTTTTTGGTTTGTAGACCAGAAAAAGTGGCTGGCCGACCAGAAAAAGTGGCTAGCCGACCAGAAAAAATGGCCGGCCGGCCAGTTATGCTGGGGACCTCCAGATTCATGCCACATGTCCTCTAAATAGTGCCTTATCCTCCATAAAGGTTCCAGCTTCGTGGTTCCCTCATTCTAACTCAAGTTTGCACCAAATGGAGGCATTTCTCGTCCAAAATCTCACAAATTGGATTGCCAACTTGGATGGCTCAGAAAAGCTGAACTTCCGAGGCTTCGACATAAATGCATTATTCACATTGGGCCACACCACGCTGCGTTTGCCATTCCTCCATGCCGCGGCAAGGTGTTGGAATCCGGTAACGCATGTTTTTAGCTTTGGCGGACAAGAGATATGTCCCATTTTTGAAGGCTTCTAAGCTTTGATGGATGTGTTGGCTCACTTTGCATGACGCTCGGTCTTTGATTTATGACAGAGTACTGGACATTTCGAGCTTGATTCATCAGTTTTCTGATGCTAGTGACCACGGCGATCATCACTAGCAGGGTTTTTGGCGACATGCGCTTTGCTTGTGCATGCTGTCTTATTTCTTACTTGTCCCAGGCTCCGGTGGATCTGGTGTCCGTTTGATTGAAGTTGCCGAAGGCTTGAAAGAGGGCAAGAGCTATATTGCCGTGACACTAGCCGAGATATTGATGGGTTTGGATGCTTTCCATCGTCGAGAAACGACTAGATTCACGGGGAGTCCACTACTGCTGCAGGTAATCTTTCCCACCCTATCTCACATATATTTCTCACATCACTCAGCCCTCAGGCTCGGTTTTTTCTCTCAAAACCCTTTTCTCACTTTTCCCTCAACGTACACCTCTCTATTCTTTAATCTCTCATTTTTCATCCCTCCCCACATATGGTTGATGGATAAGTTGAAGGTTGTGGATTCATGCCCAGCATATTCAGTTCGCAGCTATTTCATCCGGCGACATCTAGTCGATGCCCCTGATAAGGGATGCTGGTGCGAATGGATGTGCAGTCTATCCGCTGTCAACATTGTTTGGCGCAGCCCTTGGCTCAATTTACCGGCGATGAGCTACACCATGACTCGCTAGCCCGAAATTTAGTTGATTGGCCTAACACACTGTGTCCTTTACTTCCCATTCCAATTCCGGCGCCAGTTCAGACATGATCAGATTTGCCCAGAAAAGAGGATAGAGTACCCTGCTACATTTCCAGTCCAAGGCACATAGTTAGCTTAGTATGCCACAACATGGAGGACGAGAGAGCTTCTGGCCCCCGCTCCCATTTTCAGTCACACCCTCTCTGATGAGTGCATAGCTTAGCTTGGTGAAGAGGCGCAGGTTAGGCCTACTTTGGCATCAGAGCTTCCACAAGCTCTGCGAGGGGGCTCAGGAACACCTAACTTATCCATGCCCCAAATTTATTGCTTTAATCAGTACTTTGAAGTTTTCTTTATGAATCTTAAAAAAAGCAACTTCAATTTGTATTCATGAGTAGGTGAACTCTGTACTAAAATCAATGTAATTAAAGGTTGTGGATACTGAAATTTTTTTGTTTGGTCCAAAAGTGGTCTAAGTTGTAAAAAGATTGATTTGAGCAAAATCAACTTTATTAAAACTTTTGAAAACCATTTTCTATATGGATCACAACTGGACAGGCCTGAGATCTATCACTGAGATGTACAACCCCAGAATACTAGGAATTGGAAAATTGCCCCTAGTCTGAATAGCACTGCACTGGAGATCACAACTGAGCTCTTGAATGCAGAATAGACAAAGATGACCAACAAGATCACGCAGACAAAGTTGATTTGGAAGTGTTTATGGCTAGACTTCAGGATGAAGTTGCCTACATATCCTAAAGATGGGAATCAAGCCTTACGTAGTTCGGCTCAGGTTCACTCGTGTATTAACACTATCCTTTTGCACTCTAACTTTTGCCAAGGCCGTCCATTCTGGGTTTTCAACCTTGCGAGCTCAATTTTTATTATTTTAACTTTTTGATGCTCTAACTTTTGCCTAGGTCGCCCTTTCAGGTTTTTGGCCTAGCGAGCCACTTAGGGATAGTATTTCTTCAACTTGTCCATGTTGATCAGCTGGGAGAACTCTAGGCCATCTAGGTCCATCAGAACGACAGCTCCGCCTGACCAGATAGACTTGATGATATAGAGACCAGTCCAATTGGGTCTGAACTTGCACCTAGGGTCGTGAATGGGAGCTCGGTTGTCTTTGAGCACTAGATCCCCTTCCTTCAAATTCTTGGACTTAACCTTCTTATTGAAAGCCTTGGCAATTCTTCGTTGATAACCCTGGACGTGATATATTGCTTTCAGCCTTCTTTCATCAAAGAGTCTGAGTTCTTTGAACCTGTTTTGCTGCCAATCTGACTCAGCTATCTGACACTCAGCCAATACCCGTAATAACGGAACCTCAACTTTGATAGGCAGAACAACCTCCATCCCATAAACCAAGGAATACGGAGTTGTCCCAGTAGAAGTTCGAATTGAAGTTCGGTAGCCCCATAGAGCAAATGACAGCTTATCTGCCAGTCTCGGTAGGTTTCTACCATCTTCTACAGAATGTGCTTGATGATCTTGTTGGCGGCCTCAACTACTCCGTTGGTTTGCGGCCTATATGTAGATGCCTTTGGAAAAGCCACGTTGTACTTCTCCAACAAGTCGATCACCTCCTTGTTGAAGTGGGAACCATTATCCAAAATAATCTCATTTGCGACCCCATGGCGACAGATGATGTTGTTCTTGATGAACTTAGCAACATGTGATGCCTTTAACACCGCGTAAGATTGGGCCTCAACCCACTTCGTAAAGTAGTCTATCACTACCAGAATGTACTCATGCCCGTTGGACCCCTTCGGAGTGACAACCCTAATTGCATCAATCCTCCAGACTAAAAATGGCCATGGCGAAGTCATGTTGTACAGCTTCGACGGCGGAATGTTCATGCGGTTTGCATGGATCTGACATTTGTGGCATCGCCGAACAAAGCCAATACAATCCTCCTCCACGGGGGACCAGTAATAACCCTGTCTAAGGATCTTTCGGGCTAGCATCACCCTGCTCATGTGCGCTCCGTACTCTCCTCCATGGATGGCCTCCATTAGGCGCTTGGATTCTTCAGCATCAGCACACAGCTTATGCATCCCGAGATGACCCCTCTTGTACAGTTTACCCCCGCGGACGATGAACTGAGTAGCCATTCTTCGAATTGCCTTCTTATCTTTGGCATTTGCCCCTGGTGGATACACCTCCTTTTCCAAGAAGTTCCAGATGTCATAATACCAGGGATTCTCATCTTGTACCTCATCTATGGCAGCAATCAGCTCGTAGGTCGGCACGAATTTCTGTTCGATGATGATCGGACACATCCAGACTCCGAAAGGAATATCTATCATAAAAGATAGAGTTGCTAATGAATCCGCGAACCTGTAGTTCTCTCTTAACAAATGAGCGAAATTCAGTTTCTCGAACCGAGGAATCAGAACGTCCAAGGTCTAGTGATAGATCCTCATCTTTTCTTCTTTAACTTTCCAATCTCCTTTAGCTTAAGATACAACAAGGTTCAAGTCCCCGATGACATCCAACCGTTTTGCCATTAGTTCTAGGGCAGCTTCTAGTCCAGCAATGCATGCCTCATACTTTGCTTCATTGTTTGACACTTTGAATCGGAGTTTGAATGCTAGAGGTATACGGGAATTGTCGAGTGCTATTAGCAACACCCCTATCCCATACCCGTACTGGTTTGACACTCTGTCAAAGTACATCGGCCAAGTCTCTTCTTCGATATGTAGAACGGCCTCGTCTATGAACAGATATTCAACTGCTTCATCTCCTTCAATTGGGTAATCAGCTAGGAACTCCGCTACCGCTCTCCCTTTCACTGACTTGCGCGCAATGTACTTCAGATCAAATTCGGAAAGCAGAAGCAACCAACGGGCTAGCCTACCCATAAGTGCCGTTTTCTAGAAAAGATATTTGATAGGATCTAATCTCGAAACCAGTATTACGAAGTGAGCTAACAGGTAGTGCCTCAGCCTCCTGGTAGCCCATACCAAGGCCAGACAAGCCTTCTCCAGTGGAGTGTAGTGGGTCTCGTAATCTAGCATTTTCTTGCTCAGGCAGTAGATAGCTTTCTCCACTTTGTCCTCAGACTCATGTGCAAGCATGCAGCCCATTGTAGTTTCAGTTACTCTGAAAGATACAGAATCAACGATTTCTCCGGCTCAGGCGGTGACAACATAGGTGGGTTCTGTAAATATTGTTTGATCTACTCGAAAGCAACTTGGCATCGATCGTCCCATTGGAACTTCTTTCCTTTCTTCAGAAGACCAAAGAGTGGTTCACAAGTCAAGGTTAATTTTGCAATAAACCATCTTATGAATTGCACTTTACCTAGAAAACGTCACACCTCCTTTTCAGTCCTCGGTGGTGGCATTTCTAAGATGGCCTTGATTTTGGAAGGATTGACCTCGATACCTCTCTGTGTGATGAAGAACCCCACCGTTTTTCCTGCTGTAACACCAAATGTGCATTTCTGAAGATTCAGCTGCAACCGATACTCTCTAATCCTTTGGGAGAATTTCTGCAAGGCGGTGTAGTGGCCCTCTCTTTCCTTGGACTTGACAATCATGTCGTGCACATACACCTCAACCTCTTTATGGATCATGTCATGCGAAATTGTGGTCGTAGCCTGTTGATACGTAGCTCCGGCATTCTTCAGCCCAAACAGCATCACCCTATAACAATAGATTCCCCACGGCGTGCTGAAAGCAGTCTTCTCCTAGTCTTTTGGTGCCATCAAAATCATATTGTAGCCTGAAAACCCATCCATGAATGAGAGCAGCGCATGCCCAGCAGTGTAGTCCACCAATTCGTCGATATGCAGTAAAGAAAAGTTGTCCTTCGGACTGGCTTTATTGAAATCCCTTAAGTCCTTCTTCGGCACCGGAACTGTATTGGCCAACCAAGTTGGGTATTCAAATTCCAGCAGAAACCCTGCATCAATTTGCTTGGTGACCTCTTCTTCGATCTTCAGAGCCTAGTCCGAGCGAAAACTTCGGAGCTTCTGCTTAACAGGTCGGGCCTCTGGGTCAAGAGGGATCTAGTGTTGTATAATCTCAGGATCGATTACAGGCATGTCTTCATAGGACCACATGAAAACTTCTTTGAAATCTTTTAATAAAGTGACTAAGTGCTCGCACTCCTCCGAAGAAAACGTGGACCCGATCTGGACCAGCCGCGGGTCCTTCTCAGTACCAACATTAACTTTGGTGATTTCATTAACCAAGGGTTTAACAAACCTCTCTTACTCTTGATCAAGAAAATATTGCAAAATCGGAGGAGTTTCTTCCTTGTCGTTTTCATCAAAATTTTGAAAATGTTGATTAATGCATTAAATTAAGGGCACAGAAAAGTACTCAGAAACCACAGCCATACCATTCTCATTAATAACATCCGGTCCGCCTGATTCCTCTGTTATAACAGACTCAAAGGAAAAAGAAAAAGACGACCTAGATAGGACACTGGCATCCGGGTTGTCACCCCCAAGAATACCGAACTCAGACTCAGATGAGTTGGAACCTGATTCCGACTCCACAGACTCAGTGGAATTAGATTCCGGCTCACTACCTGACCCGGTGCTGCTTGATAAAAAAGCCCTCCTCGTACTACCAGAGGAGGGAGGGTGCGATGGATGCATCCAAAATGTTTGAAGATGGGCCCATAGCCGCTTCATTCCCGATCAAGGAGACTGAGAAGTTATCCTCCAAGCACTCCTGTACGATATGAGGATCTGAGAGTAGACAAGCCAGTGCTACCCCCATTTCAATCTTCGTGCTCTCGGAATCCTCCTCCTTGCACTGCTCAACCTCAGCTGGTGGGTCTATCTGCTCTTCGACAACATCATCCCTGGACAATTGCAAGTCAAAGAAAATCTCAAATCCCGACAACTGTCGCCTCTCTAGATTTAGCCATGGCTCTGGGAAGCCGCAGAACGGGAAGTCTTCCCCCTCCCGGTAAAAAAACGTCCGTTTAGGGTACCCTGGATTGGTCGATGCATTAACTCATAATGCTTCCCAGCCTGCTTGGCTCTGGCTCTTTTGGCCATCTCTTTTTCTTTCCTCGCCAAATCATCTTTGGTAGGCAGATAACCTAAGCCAAAGGTATATGGGTTGTGCGGCACTTCAGCCGATGCTGCAATGCTTTTCCGGCCACTTCACCCTAATCCCATCCCGAGGATGTGTTGGAGCTTGTTCATATGGTAGACAGACTGTGCGCTGACGTATAGCCCCTCATCAACAGCTAGTTTGTTCTGTACAACCCGAGCCTCGGCTAGGGTGAACCCTAACAAAAACACATCCTCCGCATCATGCTCAATCTCTAGGGCTGGTGTAGAAACCTCTGGCGGTGGATGGATTAATGAATTCCCAAAAATGATGGCTACCCCCTTTCTGTGGGGGTATTTCAACATTTGGTGCAGGGTAGAAAAGACGGCTTTCACCTGGTGCAGCCACGACTGCCCCATGAGTAGATTGAAGGTTGCGGGAACATCCAAGACATGAAAATCTATATCCTGTTGTCCTGGACCAACCTGAGTTCGAATCTATACAGTCCCCATCACCTCTTTGGTAGTGTTATCGTAGGCCCATATCACCTGGGCAGTAGGCGTAAAATCTGTTGGCTTTAACTCGATAGCATATGCCGTCCTCGACAGGCACACGTTGATAGTAGATCTTGTGTCAACAAGGACCACCGGTATCCATTTTTCTCTACACTCCATAGCAATGTAGAGTGGTTTGTTATGATTTGAGCCCTCAGGCGGTAGTTCCTTGTCAGTGAAGGTCAATGTCAAGGAAGCTCCTGCTGGAAAAACCAACTCTACCAACTGCTCAGGTGTGGTATCGATTAAAAGCTTGGCCCGGTCCATTGCAGAAAGGACAACTTGTCTGTGAACTCTTGAGGCCATAAGTAGTCCCCAGATGGAGATGTCTGCTTGGATTTTCTTAAGCTGTTTCAGTACAGAGCAGTTTTTCTTTTCGCCTCTCCGCTTTTTTGTTCTTTCCAGACGCCTCTGGTTGATCCAAGTGTGGGGGCTTGAAATACCACCCACTTCTGGTCATATGGTCAACCTCCTCCACATACCAGGTGTCATCCAGTTGGTTTTGCCCCCAATCTTCGTCGGTGTGGGCAAGACATAAGTCGACGTCTTCCCACTACATTCCATCGGCAGCCGACAGACAGCTGTCCAGTTCCGTTGCAACAATTTTTATGCGCACAACCCGTTCTGTCCCCGCAGGGGCTTTGGCCTTCCTAGCCCTTTCAAGATCTTTGATCTTTTCCTACTCAAATTACTTCAGTGCAACCTACTGTTCAGTACCTTCTGTATTGAAACTTCCCAGATCTCGAGCAAAATTCTTAGCACCTGTGCTCTCCGACGATTTCCCCTGATAGTCGGCCATTCCGGTCACCGCTGATATCCCAGCTCCCGATTGCCTCTATTCTGGTTGAGATTCTTCAACAACATCTGGTTGGTCGTCGAGCCACCCAGTATTCTCTGTTGACCCATCCAAGTTGAACCAGTTGACAGTCACGTCCCCTGAGTCCTGCTCTTCAAAGAACTGCAGATTTGCGATGTCTTCTTCTAGCTCTGCCAGGTCATCTAGCCCTTGACTAGATCCATCTTCGTGAACCACACTGATCTCTGCCCCAACTGGCAACTCCACCCTCGGTTTAAGCTGATCTGTTGATGTGATATGATTGCTCGGGTTGTACTCAAAGCTCGCAGACCCCTCAGGCTCTGAATCAACATTCCTATCTGCCCCCAAAGTGATCCCTGTTCCATTTTCGATAGTCACCACCACCGGCTCAGGTTGGGTTTGGGAGATGTTCAACATGCATAAGTCTGTGCTGTCTGGAATGAACACCTCCAGCTTAGGTTGGTGAGATAGGACCAAAACATGCTAGAAAGATGAGCTATCAACGCAAGCATGTAAGGCTAGTATGCAAAATCTACACTAAAAGTGTATAGAGCATGCAAGGGTGGCCTAAACCAAGCCAAAATAGAGGTATGCCATACTGAAATAAGGCCAAAAGTGGACTGAGATGGAGCCAAAACAAGCTTAACAAACATGCTCAAACATGAGGCCAACAAAGCAAGCACACAAGACACAAGGAGAGGGGATGACCCCCTCTTATTTGGGACCTCAAAATAGTCTTTCCACAACTAAAATTCCTCTGAGTTTTAGTGGTGAGAAGGTCAAAAGGAGGTTGTCCCAATAGCTTAAAAGGATGGTACAAAACAAAGCCTAACAAGGCACAAGAGGGGGTAGACCACCCCCGACACCAAAGAAACCTTAAACAAACATTTCAAACATGTGAAATTAGAACTTTTTGTAGTTAAGAGTTAGGACTAAATTAGCATGCAAATAGGGCCAAAGACTTAACCCAAAACAAAGCTTTAGAGGGTTAAAAACTCACCCTTATAGAACAACTTCAAAGCTGCAACTCGAGCTGCTTTTCTGAGCTCAAACCAATCCAAAAACTCCAAAACTACCTTCAAGGTGCCTCAGCTCCAAGAGTATGGTGTTTCACTATGTGTTTGTGTGCAAACGTGTGAAGGAAAGGCACTTTCAAGCACAAATATGAGACAAAAGGAGAAAGATAGAGATAAAAGTGTATGTATAGCTCCAAGCAACTTTTTCTAAACCTAAAGCAAGAGGGAGGAGGTTCCCTCTTACAGAAAAACAAATTTCAAGCCTATTGAACAAGCTTTTGGCTCCAAGCAATCCCTCCATACACATGTATGGAGGATGCCTTCTGTGCCTAAGAACTGGCATAGCTGGCAAGAAAATATCTGCAGGAAATTACAGGAAAACTGCCAACCAGTTGAAGTGGTCGGACAACTACTTACACTGGTCAGCCGACCAGTGAAAGTGGTGTACAAGAATGAAAAGTGGTCGGCCAGAGGGAGGAGTGGTCTTCACAAAGAAAACAAAGTGGTGGCATGGCTGCCGACCACTTTTGGTGGTCCACAGGCCACCAAGACCAGTTGGCCGACCAGAAAACTGGCTAGCGGGGGAGAAAAGTGGTTTTCAGTGTGAGAAACTGGTCTACAACCCTTATTCCAGCCTCCAAGCAAGGAAAACAAGGTTTGTACCGAAAATAAACCAAAAAGGATGAAACACGAAAGTCCGAGGGACAAGGCGTGCTGCCGGAAGCCTCAAAAACTAGTCTACGGTCACCAAAAGTGGTCTACGAGGACCAAAAGTGGTCTACGACCACAAAAAGTGATCTCCAAGACCTCATTGTCCCTCTAGGAAAAGGCAACAGGGCATGGTTTGAAAACCAAGCCAAGAGGAGAACGTTAAGCGGTCCCGAGACAAGGTGCGCGCCTGAAGACTCCGAAAATCGGAAACTAGCCTCCAAGAGGGAAAAATGGTCTACGACCACAAAAAGTGGTCTACAGACCTCTCTCTCCCTCCAGGCAAGGGAAAACAATGTTTGGTTCAAAACCAAACCAAAAGGGAAACAAGAAAAGAGTTTAGAGACCCGGAGGCAAGGCACTCAGCTAAAAACTCCGAAAACTCAAAATGAGCACAAACATGCACAATCATCGAGTGCTCGAACGATGACGTTTGAGTCTGAAGGTCGGTCAAAAATGGGGTGTCTACAGCATAGGTGTGTGCTTTCTGGGATGAACAACACCTATTTAGGTAGGTGAGAGGGGGTGATGTATATACTGGGGTCATATGAGACGGCCAGTGCTTGGATAAGGTTTATTTGCCAGGGTGGAGGGATCTGGTTATGTGGTGGGAGAGGATTTGTAGTGACATTAGGCTTTTGGGAAGGCACTATCACTTTGTTGTCAATGAGATGTTGAATCTCATGACGGAGTCTAAAGCATAGGTCAGTATCATGACCATGCTTGTGACACCCCTGTTATAAGCACGGCTCTATGGACAAAGTTTTTAATTTTGCTTCCGTTTGGCCCCCATTAACTCTGTTAGAATACGTTTAGAACAGTTTGAGGCCGTAGGTAATCTCATGATTACTGGCCGGTTACGTCCTTAACCCACGGGGGCGGGTCAGTATCATGACCATGCTGCTGGTGGCCGGGTTGTGCATAGGGAGGAGGAGATTAGGCAATGGGTGTGGCGCCAGGGGCTTCAGATGCCCCTTTTTGATCAGGACTGTCAAGGCCGCAGATAGAGACATGTAGAGTAGGGTGAAAACCATATGGTCTCGGGGTTGGTGCTTTGTAGGTTGTGAGGTAGTTTCGGATGTACCAGCAAAGGGGGTGACTATTTTCAGTGTGGTGGTGACCATACCAACATCAGAAGTCCTCGCAGCTGCGCTACTACTCGCAACTGCATTTGAACTGCGTATAAAAGCGCTCTTGGGCTGCTCTTTCTCATGGTCTATCAGACCCTATTTCATTACATCCTCTATCCGCACCCCTATTTCATGGAGGTCAGCAAATGTAGGCTGAGGTAAAACTATCATCTTTTGCAGTAGCCTCGGTTGTAGATTACGAATGACCATTCATATCTAGTCCTTTTCAGCTGGCCAGGTGGTCATCATGGAGGCCATGGCCCTCCACTGAGTGACGAAATCAGAGAAGCCCTCTTCGGCTCTTGACGTGTTGTCTCGAGATCAGGAGTTGTAACCTCGATTTGAGTGTTATAGCAATATTAGGTGATAAAGGCCTCGGCCATCTCTTCCCAGCTCCTCTTCACAGAATCTTCCAACTTAGCATACCAAATGGCCGCGATGCCCAACAAGGTCCGACTGAAGAGGGATAACTTCTGCAGTCTAGTTAGGCCCATCGGCCACAGAATATCTGAAAATAGCCGCAAATGGACCATGGGATCACCCGAACAGTCAAAGCGGTCTATGTAAGGCATTTTAAATCTATCTGACATGGTCACCACTGCATTGGTATAGCCATCCTCTATATCTGGGATCAAATTGACATCCTGAGCTCGTTTGAAAAGATTCTCAAGCTTGCTCACTTTTAGCATGATATGGTCGACCTCAAACTCGAATGGTGCCTCTGTTGGGTAAACCGGTGCTTTGGAAGTCTGGGGTGGAATCGGATCCACTGGGATGTTTGCATTTTCCTTGACATTGGCTGTGGGAGCAGGAGCTCTGGGTACTGGAATGTTTGCAGGAGGTGGATGGGATGCAAAAGTTGTTGCTTGTTGTGGTTGTTGTTGCTGTAGCCTAGCAACCAACTCAGCCTGTTGGGCTGTAATTTTCACTTGACGGACAGCATCTAACTGCATATTCTCGATAGTCTGTTGAAGTTGACACGTCATATCCTCCATGTTGACTGAGGGGTGATGATCTATCAGAACTGGTGTGTAATCTCTTTCTGATGTGGAAGTAGAAAATGGACTTCACTAAAGAAAGCTAGCTACTGAACCGGTGAATTATGCCTGACTCTCCTCTATCTCGTAACCATGGGTAGCGAAGCAAACACTGGTTGTCCTCTCACAAGATCCCTAGATCGATAAAGCCGCGTACTCTGGTCCAGTGTGCTTGGGGGGTAATTGCCTCGACGGAAGTAATTGTGAAATACTACCTTGAAAAAAGAAAAATAAAGCAAAAGAAACAAAAATCAGAAAACGCACAGCACCTCGGTGTAGACACCCCATTTTTGACCGCCCTTAAGAGTCGAGCGTCACTAATTGCTTATTTGGTGTTGAGAGTTGTGCAGTGCAAAGGTTCGAGTTCTTCGGCAAGGAGAGCGTCAAAATCCAAACCTTACACCCCATTTTTGGACCAAAAAAAATTTTTAGACCTTAAAATCTTCTCTTTCAAAACATTTTTGAAAAAACAGTTTCTACGATGTTTCGAGGCTCACATTTCATTAAATGTTGCGTTTTTCGGTAAATCGAGCAAGGACAAAGTGGAAATGAATGAACGAGAGGTGAAATCTCTGAAAAATCTTTCAAAACATCTTATTTAGAGGTTTGGGGTTGAAGAAGAGAGAAAAGGAGGGACGAAACCAAGTTAGGGAAGAAGTTGCCATGAACCGCTAAGAAGGAGAGTCGAGCAGCCCTCGTTAAATCGGCCCTATCCGTTTGTATACTTAGATTTCAACTATGAGGCCACCACCGTTGGAAAGTGGACTTGTGCGGCTTCGTTTTTCATTCAAGAATTTCCTAAAGCCGAGGCCAGACAAGGAAGATATGGTTGGTTGAAGTTAGGCATCAATCCGGTTGGATCAAAACTGAGCAGTTTTCACTAAAATGAGCATAACTTTTTTCACAATTGGAATTTTGATGTCAAGCTGCTACCATTTCTAAAGCTTACTTCCAGGGCTTCAATTTAGACATAAGAATGACCTAAAAAGGAGTCCAGACGAAGGAGATATGCCCATCTAAAGTTGGGCCTGGAAGCCGATTTTTGGTGACCGACCGACCACCACAAGTGGACGACCGGCTACTACTTTTGGCCGTCTGCCACTTGTGAAAAAAGTTCAAATTTTCCAGATATTATCCTCTAGTTGTCTCCCAGACTGCTCCAGATATTTCTGAATTGATATTTTTTTTACTTGAGCTCTTGTATTGTTATATATGGAGGCCATATCTCTCATTTTGCAAAGTTAGTAAGTTTGGGAGCCTCTCTTTCTAAAATCCCTCTCTCTACAAACTTTTTAGAGCAAAATTTATGCCTCTCTCTCTAGAATCCTCTCTCTCTCTTTCTATTTTGTGCTGGAAAGTGAGAATTCTCTACACATTTGCACTAAGACCCTTGACCAAACACCTTCACCTTGGAGTTGAGGTTCTTGGATGTCTTGTTTGAGCTCTCAAAGTTGGTTTTAGCTCATAATAGTGGATGCTTGTTGTTGTGCTTCAAAGGTATAAGGCTCACCCATTTTAAGCTTATTTTTGCACACTTGTTTGGCCACCTTTGCATGCTATTTTTGGCCTAGTTTTCAACTACAAAAGCTCTGTTTTTTAAGGTTTAAAAATGGTGGCTTAAGGTCTTTTGCAGTTAGGGGTGGTCCACCCTCTTTTGTAGCTTATTTGCTAAGTGTTGTACCATCTTTTAAAGCTTTTCAAACAACTCTTTTTTGGCCTTTTAACCACTGAATTCCAGGGGAATTTCAATGGAAAAAACTTGGTTTTGAGGTCCAAAATAGGAGGGGGTGGCCTCCCCTCCTTGTGTCTCGTTTGCAAGTGTAGATAGCCCAACATGTGAGCATGTTTTTCTACCAGTTCATGACTTGATCTCAGCATGTTTTTGCTACTTTTTTGACCTGCTTTAGCTCTATTTGGGCCTGGTTAAGTCACTTGGGGCTTGCTTTGTATGCTTATAGTGCAATCATGCTTTCTAGCTTAGTTTGTGCTATGCATTGGCCTTTCATTCTAGCTCTTTCTAGCCTACTTCAAACATGTTTTAGAACTTCATTTAAGTTGTTTTAGGACTGTTTTTAAGTGTTTGCCCCATGTGAGCTTTCTCTTGCATAGCTATAGTGCAAATGCCTTCACTAGCTTAGTGTTTTAAGGCCTCTAACATGTTGTGCATGTGTTGATTGCATGTTTTAGCATCATTTAACATGTGATTTCAGCGCATATATCTCTGTCACACTCTCACATATTCCACTCTTTCATTACTTTTAAGAGTTGTACTTTGGAGCCTTGCTTGCGAGCTAACAAATGAGCATGTTTTTCTTACCTTCTATGCTTTGATATTAGCATGTTTTAGTCACTGTTTTAGAATGTGTTAGCACTATTTTAAGTTGGTTTTGTCATTTGAGTTTGATATTGCATGCCTCTAGTGTAGTGCTATTCACTAGCTTTAATGTTTATGGCTCTTAACATGTTGTTCATGCGTTCCATGCATGATTTAGTGTCTTTTGCATGCCACGTAGCACTAAAAAGTCAGCAACCTCCCTCATTTCTTCATTTTTCTATTTCTTTTGAGGGTTGGTTAACCTTATGATTGTGTTTAAGCTTGAGATAGTGCTTGTGCTCAATGGGTTTAACACTCTTTTGAGGGTTTCTACTAGCCAAAAGCATGATCTCTCTCATGTCTTAAATCATCCTTTGGTTGACCCCTCTCCCATTAGAGGACAAATTGACTAAAGAATGGCTTGGTAATGTTAAAATGAGTAAACAAAATGAGCAAAGTAAAACTTGAGCAAGATAAGCATTTGTGTTGCATTGCATGTGTTTGAATCGCACGTTAATCCAAACACAAGAAATATGGGATGTTTCATACTCAAAGTGATGAAACGTGTCACGTTTCTTGGTCGTCATCACCCTTGATCATGCATGATAGGGTGATGGCCACTTAAGTCTTATGTGCGCATTCATTAAGGTTGTACAAGATTGGTTCTTTGGCCATCATGCATGAAAATGCTTGATTGGCGGCTTGAGAGCCAAGTGCCATATTCCTTTAAGCTTGAGAAATGATGAGGAAGGTGGCAGTACACATATTTCCTTGCAAATACATTGCTTTGCCTCTGTTGTTCTCTGTTGCAGCAAAAACAGAAGCCTGGAAAAATGGGTTGCCGACCGGCCACTTGCACTAGCTGACTGGCCAGGTGAGGTAGCCGACCGACACCTTGTAGTAGTCGACCGGCCACCAGTTCAAAGGTTGTCCAATGTGTTCATGTGTTGGAGCAGAGGCAATCTGGAAGTTGGCTACGATGTTCAGAGATCATAACAAATGCAAACTGAGGCAGCCGGTGGCAAAGTGATGGATTTTTTGGGACGAAGCCAACCGAGCATGCATGTCTCCCTCGCCCGCGAGGCCACTTTATCGCTTTTTAGCTAGTTGTAGCTAATTAATACATGTATTGTAATTAATTAGTTTAATCTGTGTTGTAATATTTTAGCTAGCTTAGAATAGTTAGTTGATTTATTTCAATTGTGTTGTAATAATTAATTAGCTAGAATAGTTAATTAGTTTTGTTTTGTAATAATTAGCCTAGCTTAGAATAGCTTAGCTTATTTATTCGGACCCTTCTTCGTGAGTGCACAATGTTGTAATAAGGGGGCGTGCATGTGTGCATGTCTTCTAACCCCACGTCTTTCTCCATTTTATTTAACTGCTTTCGGTGGTTAGATTAGGACATGTTTCGATTAGCATACCTTATGCTTGCATGCGTGCATCATTCATTTGTCTTGCATGCACCGAGGCTCGGCGCATCATTCAAACGGCATTGTATTTTAATGCACTTATTTGAATACGTGTTTAAAAGCATGTTATCAAAGTATTGCAATTACCATGATTAGGTAGCCGAGCCTATTTAGCCGCATCATTGCATGTGTTGCATTAGGCATCTTAACATAGTTAGGAATCATGCATTTTCTAACTTTGTTTTATTTCTTGCCTTGGAGTACACCGTAAGCTTTCACGCTTTAGCATACTTGCATGAGTGTGGGTGTTGCCATGAGGCTATGTGCTTAAATACTAAACTGCATGAATGCCTGTGGATGGAGACTTTATTACTTGAATTGAAACAATTCATCAAATGTGAGTTTTAAGCACACTTTGCGAAGTGGCAAATCATCATGTTCTAAGCCCACTTGAGGGTGGCAAATCCGCGCTTTAGCCCACTTGAGGGTGGCACGTTAAAACCATTTTCAAAAACAAACATGAGTTGTTTTGTTCCAATTCTTGCGATACAGTCTATACTTGTATGTGTGCGTCACATAGTAAAGTCAGCTAAATAATCGGAAAAAGAACACTTGTGTTTATAAAGCAATATATCATGTTTAGTAGAGGCCGATCTGTAATCAAGCGAGAGGGGGTGCTCATTTCAGGACCTTCCCCTCTCGTACCTAAGTTCTCGAGCCGAGGAAACTTTGGTGATGACAGACACGTGGCTTTTGGCACGAGTTAGGGTTTCTTAAATTTCCCAAAAACAAAATATTTAGGTGACGACTCTGTAATCTGGAAAAGCAGTCCAATTTTGGCATTATTTGATTTAAAATATGATTTTCCAAAATGATTTGCCGGATTGGACTATTTGGTGTTTATCAGTCTCACATTGCACTTTGTGAGATTAGATTCAGAACCGTGACAGGAGTCTAAACTGTAGGACCAATTCGAGCTCTTTGAAAGGGGGTGCAAAGAAAGTCGAGCTACACTCGGCATAGACAACACACAGTTGAAATCATAAGCCGGACGACTATACTCAAACACTGATTTTTGCCCAAAATTTCCTGCCTCAAAACTGATACCCAGACTTGCGACTGATACATACATTCCTGCAGAGTTACACTCTAAAAGCACATATCAAGCAAGTAGGAGCCAAAACACCACTATGATGTGGTAGGGTTACCCTGTCCTAATTTCGTCAGGGACTAGGGGTTCACTACGCAAACAAGCAGTTTCATACAATCCTACATTCGGGTGACCAACCTGTCCTAGTTTGGAACAGTCTCTATGGCTTCCGATATGCAACTAGGTCAATTGGTCAAAAATGGTACCTCAGCAAGACTACCTAATATACCTCTCGCACCTAACACTGAGAACTGAAAGGAGGATCAAATGGTACAGCGGTAGTCCAGATCCAAGGCTTGTGTTCCCATCGTGGCAGAGCCCGCAACCGGTCAGCCTTATGGCAAGCTTTTCCAAGCAAACCTCTGGCAAACCGTTCAGGAATAACAGATGGCAAACACAATGACTTAGGCGCACCGATTCAAATGCAATGCAAAGAAACACATAAGTGTAAATAAAACAACATATCATGAGTTCTAGTCAAGCTCTCTAAATCCCAAGCAGAGTTGCCAGAAACTGTAGCTCGACTTTTTCGCTCCCCTTTTCGGAGAGCTCGACTTGGTCCTATAGTTCGGACTCCTGTCACGGTTCTGAATCTAGTCTCACAAGTACAATGTGAAACAGATAATCACCAAATAGCCCAATCTGGAAAATCATTTTGGAAAAATCAATTTTAAATCAAATAATGCCAAAACTGGACTGCTTTGCCAGATTACAGAGTCGCCACCTAAATATTTTATTTTTGGAAAATTTAGGAAACCCTGACTTGTGCCAAAGGCCACATGTTTGTCATCACCAAAGTTGTCTCGGCTCGGGAACTTGGGTACGAGAGGGGACGGTCCTGAAATGAGCACCCTCGCTCGCCCAATCAAAGGATCAGCCTTTACTATCATGGTATGTCATTTTATAAACATTATGTGTTCTTGATCCGGTTATTAGCTAACTTAACTATATGACGCACACAAGCAAGTATAGACTAAAAATTGCAAGAATTGGAAAAATTGAACTCATGTTTGCTTTCGAAAATGGTTTGAACTTGCCACCCTCAAGTGGGCTAAAACGCGGATTTGCCACCTCAAGTGGGATTAAAACATAATTTTACCACCTCAAGTGGGCTTAAAACTCACATTTATTGAATCGTTCCAATTCAAACAATCAAACCTTCATCCACAGGCATTCATGCAGTTTAGCAAGTAAGCACATAGCCTCATGGCAAACATGCGAAACATGGAAATATGGCAATCGCACTCATGCAAGTATGCTAAAGCATAAAACTCACCGAGTACTCCAAGCCAAAACAAAAACTAGTTAGAAAAATGCATGATCCTAACTACATAAGATGACTAATGCAACACATGCAATATGAAATTAATAGGCTCGGCTACTAATATGGCATTCACAACATTTTGATAGCATTCTTTGAAAACATATTCAAAGATGTATTGAAATGACAATGCAGTTTGAATGATGCGCCGAGCCTCGGTGCATACAAGACAAATGAACGATGCAAACATGTAAGCATAAGGTATGCTAATCGAAAATGTCCCTAAACTATCACAACATTGTGCCCTCGCGGAGAAGGGTCCTAATGAATAAGCTAAGCTAATCTAAGCTAAGCTAATCTAACTAATTAGACTAATTATTACAAATCAATCGAATAACTAGCAAACAAATTACTAATTATTACAACACTTAACAAATTAGGAACTAATTAATTAAATTTCAACACAAATGTACATAAACTAATCATGTAAAATATTTAAACTACACTACCTCAGCTCTGCTTCGGGAAGTGGAGGATGCATGCACTCGGTTTTCGCCCCAAAAAGCCCTCGTTTTGCTCTTTAGAGGCTCTGTTTGCAGGGTTGAACATACTTCAAAATCCTTCTGCTCCACCTTACCAATTCAATCCTGAGGATTACACCAGTGGCCTGCCGGCCATAGTTGATTGCTATCGGCCCCCTGCCAGCCGAAAATGTGCCTTGCCGGCCAAGAGTGAACCACTACCGATCACCAATGAGCCACTGTTGGCCATTGGTGTTCTGAAGCACCACACTACAATAGAGCACAATCAGAGGAAAATGGAGGGTTTTCCAAGGGTATGTTTGTACTGTACCCCTCCTTATCATCTCAAAACATCAAAGGAGTGACGCTGTTGGATCTGACAACACCAATGAAGCATTTTCAATGCATGATGGCCAAAGATCCAAGGAGTACAATTTCAATAAATGCACAAAACAAAACACGAGGCCATCACCTTATCATGTGCGATCAAAGGCAATGGAGACCAAGGAGATTGGCTCATTTTATCTCTTTGAGTATGAAATGCTCCAATCTTCCTTGTGTTCAATATAACGTTCGATTGAACACATGCAATGAAACACAACATGCTTAACTTGCTTCAGTTTTACTTGTCAAATTTTGTTTACACATTTTAAGTTACCAAACCATTCTTTAGTCAATTTGTCTAAGGTGAGTGTCCTCTAATAAGAGAGGGGTCAACCAAGGGATGATTTAAGGCATGAGAGAGATCATGTCGTTGGTTAGTAGAAACCCTCAAAAGAGGATTAAAACCATTAAGCACAAGTCTCAATCTCATGCTTAAACACAACCCTAAGGTTGACCAACCCTCAAAGAAAATGGAAAAAGTGATGAAATGAGGGAGGTTGCAGAGATTGTATGTGCTGAAATTACATGCAAAATGACACTACAACATGCAAGCAACTCATGCAAACCATGTTTAAAAGCAAAATACACCAAACTAATGAAGACCACTACACTATAGGCATGCAAGGCAAAGTTCACAACGTACAAACACTTCAAAAAAGTCCTAAAACAGCTTAAAAGGAGTCCTAAAACATGCTTGAAGTAAGCTAAAAATACTAGAATGAAAGGCTAACACATAGCACAAACTAGACTGTTAAGCACAATTGCACTGCAAGCATACAAAGCAAGCCTCAAGTGACATACCCAGCCCCAAACAGAGGTAAAACAAGTCAAAATAGTAGCAAAAACATGTTGAGATCAAGTCACAAAATGCTAGAAAAACATGGTCACATGTTAAGCCATCTACACATGCAAATAAGACACAAGAAGGGGAGGCTAACCCCTCCACTTTTGGACTTCAAAATAGAGTTTTTGCCACTGAAATAACTCTGATTTTCAGTGGTTAGAAAGTCCAAAAAGTTTGATTTAAAAAAACTTTGAAAGATGGCACAACAACTTAGCAAGCAAGCTACAAGAAAGGTGGACCAACCCTAACTCCAATCAAACCTCAAACCTCCATTTTAGACCATAAAAATAGAGATTTTCAGAGGTTGAAACTAGCCTCAAAATAGTATGAACAGATGGCAAAACAAGTATGTAACTTAAGCTGAAAACACAAGTATTCTACCTCTTGAAGACAAGATGCAATTTAGGCAACAAAATCAAGCCAAACCAAGCCAATATCCTCTTCTAAAGCTCAAAGAGGGCTTCAAGTAGCCTTAACTCAATGGTGATCAAGTTTGATCAAGGGCTTATATGCAAAAGTGTAGAGAAATTATGCTTTAAGGCACAAAATATCTAGAGAGAGAGAATTCTAGAGAGAGAAATTTTTCGTCTTCAAATATTTCTAACCCCCTCACATGCAAGAGGGGGCTTCTATATATAGAGAATGCAAAATCCCCTTAAAGAGATCCAGCCATATACGTGCAAGCAGATGGCCCAATCTGTACAGGAAGATGACCCAATCTGTGCAAACAGCTGGCAAATATCAAAAAATATCTACAGATACACTGGTGACTGGCCGGCCATCAGTGATGCCGGCAGGGGCTCATTGATGGCCGGTAGGGCACATCAATAGCCGGCAGGCCAAGATCCATGGCCGGCAGGGCCCAAGGATCACCGGCAGGCCATGAACAACAACATGCTGAAAGGACCTACACATGGTTGAAAGATGAGATAGAATGGATGAAGGGTTTGGAAAACTCAAACCCGTGGCATTCCGCCACGGACTTTGAGCACTTGATGAGAAACCAGACTTATCATCGAATGTACCTGCAAGAACATCCAAGTCTTGAGGACGGTCAAAAATGGGGTGTCTACAGTGGTGCTACTATTCTGAACCTTGCCGAAAGTGAGGCCAAATTATACCATTGGAAGCAATTTTATAAAATATGTTTCGGTTCAAATTGCATCTCCAAATTAGCACCGTCTTGTTCTTTTCAAAATTTTGATCACAACGGTGAAATTCGTTGTGAAAATGGGTGAATATTTGATCCTCAAAGTTCGAATTTCAGTCTGTGGTCTCCGACTCTAGTTGCCGGAGAAGACGACCAAAATAATTCCATTGGAGCCATTGGAGCATCTGTTTTCAAAATAAATTCCATTGGGCCACATTAAAAAATTAAAAGAAAAGGCCCAAAGATTAGAGTTACTACTAGGAAATCTGTCGCATTGGGCTTGAAAATTAAAAAAAACATTTCTTGGTCCAACCTAGCATTGGGCCCCAGTCAGCCAGGTGGAGCCCAAAGCCATAAAGCCAGCCTAGCTCAGCGACACAGCCAAGTAGCCCAAAGTCGTGGCCCAATGCTTTGCGCCTAGATCCACGCGTTGACCCAACGCCCAGTGCTTCGCACCCGGACCCGCGCTCGTCTATTTCTCGTATCCTACGCCCACTTGACCCATGCGTTGACTCACGTGTCACGCTAGTTCTGTCCTAGCTGGTTCAATCGATTTAAACCGGTTCAGTCCAGTCCTTGAATCAACAGCAGCCTGGTTCAAACAATTTTTCGGCTCGTTCTTGCTCATTTTAAGGTCGTTTTTATTCATTCAAAAGCCAAAATTTCCAGAATTCTTCCAAGAATTTTTTTGTGGGTAATTGTACTAAATTTTTGGAAGAAATAATTAGATAAGGAGGCTATCCAAGGGTGTTACACTGGAAAGCATCCAAAGGAAAAATATTTAATAAGCATCGTTGTGTCCCTTGGGCTAGTAACTATTTTTATAATACTCATAAGCAAAGTATTAGGTTTAAAAGGCCATTGGGTTTTCATCATTCTTCTTATCCAAGACAAGACAATCAATTTTTTACTTACCGTAGGGGCCGACTCAACCACTTCAAGACTTATCCTTATTAAGACTTGTTGTTGACTTATTTAATTTGCTTATTTGTTTATTTTAGTTTGTAACATCCACATTTGAATTTTTTATTATACACATTTTTTTTTTGTTTTTTGTTTTTTAGTATGGCTATTAAAAATGCCATGGATTCTTCAAGAATTGAGATGCTTAATGGAAATAATTTCCAAGCATGGAAACACCATATTTCTTACCTTCTTACACATGAAAAACCATTACACACTTTATCCACTTCTAAACCAGATGATGATTCTAATTGGTTTCAAAATAAATGGATAGATGATGATACAATGGCAAAGGAAACTATGTTACATAATATGAAAGACAATATTATTCCGCTTTTTGAAGAACATGAAACTGCAAAACAATTAATTGAAGCACTTGAAAGTAAGTATGGAGTTCAATCGGGCACTCAAATTCAATTCCTCTTGGACAAATATAATAACACTCCTATGAGTGATAATGATAGTGTTGGTGATCATGTTAATCAAATGGAATTAATTGCTAAAGAATTATCCACTGCTAATCACCCTTTGTCAGACAAGATGCAAGTAACTACCATACTTAATAGTCTTCCATTATCTTGGGATCATGTTGTCACATCTTTAACTCATAGCGGACGAGAGATTTCAATGGTGACATTGCATGTACTCTTAGTGTTGGAAGAAGAAAGAATGAAGCGAAGGCGTAAATAAGGTTTTTCTTCTAACTTGTTGATGGCACAGTCTTCGTCACAACCACATAATAATTCTCACACACCATTGAACAAGAAAAAGATGACTTCATTCAAGAGAAAATGGAAGAAGGGGTTTCAAAAAGTATGGAAGAAACAACAAGAATGGAAAAAACAACAACATCAAAAGCATCAAATTGGCCCATGTTACAAGTGAAGTCAAAAAGGTCATATCAAAGCCACTTGTCCTCAGAAGAAGTACAAAAAGGATCATAACCTTGTTGCCATGACAGTTTCTGAAACAATGGTGCCTGAACCTTCATCAAATTCATAGTGGATTGATTTTGCTGCAACTAGGCATATTGTGCAAAATAAAGACATGTTCTTGAAGTTTACTGAAAAGAAGGTTAGTGAACACAAAATCTACATGGGCAACAACTCCTATAGTGATGTTTTGGGCATCGGTAACTGTCAATTCTCTATTAATGGAACTTCCATTGTGCTTCATGATGTGCTTTATGTACCTACCATTCGCCGAAATTTAATTTCAGTTCCGGTGTTAACTCAAAATGGTTTTGAGATTAATTTTAGGTTTAACACAGTATTGATTAAAAACAGATGTGTATTAGTGAAAGGTGTAAGAGTGAATGACATGTACTTTCTTCCTATTGATAATAATAAAGTATGTATTTTCTAATTATTTGCATGTTTCTACTAGTATAGTTCTTATTTGTGGCATTTAAGGTTAGGTCACATTAATAAAGATAAAATGTCTCGAATGTTTAAAAGTGGCTTATTGCCTAAAGTATGTTCTGATGATTTTGATATATGTGAACCATGTACCAAAGGCAAAATGACTAGCAAGCTATTTTTCAAACATTGGAAATCATCAGAATTACTTGAAATAATTCGTTCGGACATTTGTGGCCCTTTAAGAGCTAAAACTCATCAAGGCATGGAATATTTTATTACTTTCACTGATGATTATTCAATATATGGACATATCTACCTTCTCAAACACAAATTAGAGGCAATTCACAAGTTTAAGGAATATAAATTAGAGGTAGAAAAGGAACTTGGACGGTCCATTAAACACTTGAATAATGATAGAGATGACGAATATGAAGCTATGGATTCTTTCTGCAGGGACAATGGCATAAAACATTTTTTTACAATGCCATACACACCACAACAAAATGGGGTCGCAGAAAAACAAAATCGTACTCTAATGGAAATGACAAGGTCTATGATGGCTCATGCTGATCTTCCTATTCATTTTTTGGGGGAAGCTTTGTCCATCGTTGCTTACATATTAAATAGAGTCGAAACAAAAGCCAAACCTCTAACTCCTTATGAATGTTGGCATGGTACTACACATAATGTTCAAAATCTCAAAGTTTGGGGATGTAAAGCGCATGTACTTATTCCCAAACCTTTAAGGGATAAATTGGAAAGTAAAACTTAGGAATGCAAGTTTATTGGCTATGTTGAAAATAGGAGTGGTTATCGTTTTTACCATTCCAAACATGGATTAAAAGAAAGTAGATATGCTATTTTTCTTGAATCCATTGATCCTGTTACTTCTATTGAACAAATTGAATTGCTCTCCGAAGTATCTCAAAATTCTTCTCTTTCTTTTTTTGTCACCAGCACCACCAGTTCTCCCAGAACTACCTAATAGTGGGAGGAAATGACAACTACATGATGTTGTGTTACCTACTTTGAATCTTGAGATAAGTGGGAGTAAGAGAGCAAGACGTCCATTTACTTTTTTGAAAGATCATTATGTTTTTCAAGTTGAAGAACTTAACAACTTAGTAGATGATCCTCCTAGTTATAATGAAGCAATAAGTAGCAGTGATGCTACACAATGGCTTGAGGCAATGAGTGAAGAACTTAACTCGATCAAGAAAAATGATGTTTGGGAATTAACCGATCTCCTGATTGGAAGAAAAGCCATTGGTTGCAAATGGGTTCTTAGAAAGAAATTCAAAGTAGATGGAAGTTTGGAGAAATACAAGGCCAGGTTAGTAGCCTAGGGATTCACTTAACAACCTGGAATAGACTTCATTGATACATATTCTCCTGTTGCAAAACTTGCTTCAATAAGGATTCTAATGGCGGTAGTAGCCAGGATGGATTTGGAATTGCATCAATTAGATGTTAAAACAACTTTTCTCAATGGAGAATTAAAAGAGGAAATTTATGATGCAACCTGATGGTTTCCAAAACCAAGGCAACGAGGATGCAATCTACAAGTTGAAGAAATCTCTGTATGGACTTAAACAATCTTCAAGATGATGGTACTTGAAATTCCACCAAGTCATTTTAGAAATGGGCTATGCTGGGAGTCCATTAGATCACTGTGTTCATATCTGGAAAAATGATAACAAGTTAGCAATATTGTCCTTATATGTGGATGACATAAGTTTGCAGAAAATTGTCCAAAAATGATTATAAAAACCAAAACTTTCTTGACATCTAAATTTGAAATGAAAGACATGGGTCTTGCAACTTATGTTCTAGGAATTAGAATTTCAAGAGATAGAAATTCAAAATTATTATATCTAGATCAAGACAAATATCTAAACAAGGTGTTCAAAAGATTTAATAAGGATAATTATAATTCTTTAAGCACACCTGTTTGCAAGGAACAAAGTCTTAGTAAAAGTATGAGTCCTCAAACTAAGTCTGACATTGAGGAAATAAGAAATGTCCCATATGCTCAGGCAGTAGGTAGTCTAATGTATGCTATGACAAGCACAAGACCTGACATCTGTCATGCAGTAGGATTGGTAAGTAGGTGTCAATCAAATCAGTAAGGAACATTGGCAAGCGAGTCAAAAGAATAGTTCCAGATATTTTAAAGAGGCACTAAATTTGAAATTACTTTGTTATATGTGATCAAAGACAATAAAGATACACTGACGCGGATTTTGCAAGGAGATGTAGATGATAAATCTACTAGTGGTCCATGTGTTGTTGTTTGTGAACAGCTTTTCTTGGTTAGTAAGAACAAAGTTGTGTGCAAAGGTATCTAATGTGAAGCTTGAATACATAGCTTGTAGCACAATCGTGAGTAATATAGTCTGGTTAAATGATTGTGTGACAGTTTATAATTAGGTATACCTACCAACAAGTCCATATGTTTTGTGACATATTAGTCCGCATCTCGAATTATAAAAAGTGGAGCGAATAGCTTCTAAGGCGGAACATAATTGAGTAGTTACCACATATTTTCAGGAACAAGTGGACAGAGGTGAAATAAAGTCAACTATAACCTCAAGAAGAGATGGTAGCCGACCTATGACCAAAGGGTTGTCTTTGGAAAATTAGGAGAACATAGAGTAATATGGGATTGAAAAATGCCTGCTAGGAGGGTTTAGCTCTTATATACAGAGCTAGCCAGATGACTCTGGAAGCCGAATAATTGATGTTTTGCAACTCTATCTTCGTGGAAACATGTGTTTGGTCAAGTAATAAGATAGAGGAACTGACAGGTATGAATTTAGTTAGCTGAGATGTAGAAGTCATGATATGCAGATGTGCTACTTAGATGATGTTCTGCTTAATCAACAAAAATCGTTGCAAGGTGTGTTTATAGAAAACCTTAGAATAGGCCTTTGAGGAGTATTAAGCAAAATTCGGCCAGGTCGACACAGAGAATGTGTGCTGATCCTCATGGTGAATTAGGTATAATGGACCCTATGAACCCAACCGTGAAATTGACTGTTGTTCTGTTGGAAATATAGTGAATATAAAGTCATTAGATGTGTTGTCATTAGTGGAGAACCTTCGTCGTGCAGTCAGATTAGTGGAAAAAACGTGTGGCACGTATGGCCAGCATAATCGGTAAGTCTATGCGCTTATGAGGTTACATCATAGATGAAAGTTGGGCATGAGGCAAGATTTTGGTCCCAGGTAAACATGCCCAACTCGGTCTATCACCATATAATGTACAAGTGAAGATGAAGGTAGAGAAGTGATAAAACATAATATGATGCACTCCGCTCAACCAATCTATATTATTGGTGGCTTAAACTTCCTAAAGATGAATGAATACCTGGAAGTTGTTGAATTTAATCCCAAGAGAACTATTTCATGAAGCATTGGTGTCTAATTTGTAAAAGATAGTGACTCTGTGGTTAGTATAAATAGTTGGCAAAGAGGGTTCCATTTTGCATTGAATGCAACTACATTAACGACAACCTACATTAGCCAACTTTTTCTCTCCGGATTATTCCATCTTAAGTGATAACCCCTCCAGGGTATTCTGATCAAATTTCCATTGTCAAGTTAACCTTAACAGCTTTTTGCATGGATTACAACTGTATAGTCAAATCCATACGCCGACCCAGACAGAGGGTGATTTAGCCAGTCCATATCTGGGCATAAACAAATTCTCCTTTCAATTGCCCGTTAATTCATTTGCTTGACGCTGATGGGATTAAGGGCTTGCAAGAATACCTCTCAGTCGTTAACCGGCACGTCCT
>NW_021026548.1:121736-164519 GCF_004153795.1 Camellia sinensis | reverse complement strand
GTAATTGTACGGGAAACAAATATTCTGGTAAGCCCGTACTCCTTTCTTCCAAGCTCCTGTCTGTCCGATCGACCTGCGAGCACAACGGCAGTGAGCTACCCGGCGGTGTGTGGCCGGAATACCCCTCCGACGATCAAGTTAGACACACACAGAGATAGAGAGAGAGAGAGAGGATTGAGTCTATAGTGTAAATCTCACCAAATGTTTTATCTATCTAGGCATGGGGGGCACAGACTCGCTTATATACCTTCTGCGCCCCAAATCTACTCCCATTAGTCTCTCGACACGTGGTGCTGCTATCCCATCTGTCAACGCAAATCTAACTGATCATCACCTAACCAAGCTGCCAACCCACATTACTGGGACCTCGGCAGCCGGGCTACAGTATCTCGGCTGCCAAAGGCCGTGCTGTGTTGCTAGCCAGAGCACTCCGCTCACCAAGCTCAATGGCGACCGAGCTCGGTTGCATTCCAGCATAGCCGAGCTCGGGACGACTCGTGCTGGTTAGCCGTCAGCCTTTCTGCCGGGCTAACCCACGAACCGTGGAACCCAGTAAGGCAGCGGACATCTCGGCCGAACCATCACTCGACCGGTCTCTGCACCCTGAAGCCAAGTAGCTCGGTCCAACCATGCCTTGCCTTAACCGAGCAAAACCTTTCGAGACAGGCCCATGCTACCACGGCCCAACTGTGTTCGGCCAAAATTTGCCCGGCCATTACCACGGCCCAATCCAGATCATAAATCTCCCTCTCAATTGCCCCTTAATCCCGTCTGCGCAAGCGTGACTGGGATTATTTGTTCTGACCAGGGTAAACTCTTCCTCGGTCCTCGGTTTGCAAGATGATAACCGGGCTAGTTGATATGACTGGCTTCCGAACTTGCCCGGTCGACGCCTCGACTTGCCATCCTGTCTCTTCAGTACTGACGCCGCCGTCAATAGGGACACGTGTCGCTTGCTCATTGGCCTCGAGCAGCCAACCATCACGTCCTTTTACATTCAAATTTTTTAGTGGCTCTTCAACCCTACAAACACGCCATATCCCCCTTCATTTCACTCTTACTGACTCCCCTTCAACCTTCGACATTCCAGAGCTCCAACCTCCATTCTTGTTCCTCTTCTCCGTTCGTGCGTGAAGACTCAGATTCAACCCCCTTTCTGGTAAGTCCTTCGAGCACTTTATTGCTATTTCATTTGATATTTCACATATTAGGGCACAAAATCCGTAGGTTTTAGGACATAACCCTCTCAAAACCCACATTTGCCCCTATTTTCCTCGCTGTTCTTCAATCCTAGTGATGAACTCATGAATACATGAAGATCTGGAGCGGACCGGGTTCCAGGTCTTCTTTTGATCCAAAAAACAATTAGACCGAGCAATTTACAAGTTTGCCAAAACCTTAGTACAAACCGAGGTAGACAGTGGACTTGGCCGCTCGACCGAGCTAGCAACTGGTCTGCTTGAGCGACCGAGCTCTTTGGTTTGCCTTCGCGACCGAGGTGGTTTGGAACTCTTCATGACCGAGCTAAAGTCAAGCTCATTTTGCGCGACCGCGCTTCCACTTACACTTGCCATCATTTTCCTGCAGAGTCCAAGGGGACCACTAACCAATTACCG
Source organism: Camellia sinensis (assembly GCF_004153795.1). NCBI lineage: Eukaryota > Viridiplantae > Streptophyta > Magnoliopsida > Ericales > Theaceae > Camellia > Camellia sinensis. Next base: position 162,903 of record NW_021026548.1, on the reverse strand, counting down.
AAGCTCTCAAAGACCGAGCAGCCATTAAACTCCAATTTGTGCCAAACCACTTCAGCCGAGCTAAACCAGCCGGCTACACATGGGGCGCTTCTGCTTCCTTGTTGATACTCTGGCCGTCTTGGCCGTATTTCGGGAAGAGTATGGTATCCCGGCCGACGTCCACCTAGAGCTCAGCGAAATTGAGACAACCCCCTGGGGCAGATTAGACCAGTGCCCCTTCACCGTGCTATCCATCATTGAAGGAGGCCTCCGCTTCCCGATCAACCCACTGATGACCGAATTCTTGCGCCGCATCGGGCTAGCACCCACTCAAGTCTCAACCAACACTTACCGAATAATCAACGGGGTCCACGAGTTGAACAACAGGCTAGGAACCAACTTAGGTTTAGTCGAGATACTCCGTCAATACACCCTTGGGCACACGGGCGACGGCTTCGCCTATTACTTAAAAATTCGACCGGGCAAAGAAAAATAGTGACCGGCACCCCAGACAAGGACTTACACGACGACGACTTTTTCTGGGTGTCTGGCAACTATGAAACGGCCGACGTACCGGGCTGGTTTATTAGCAAGAACGTCGGCGAGACATGTAAGCCGTGCTAACTGCTCGGTCAATTTTTCTTTCTTCACTATTCTGTACTTGACACTTGTCTTCTTTCCTTTGCAGCGATCCAAGCCTTGCAAGCTAACTACTACAATCCCAACAAAGCAGCCTTCAGGACCGTGCTCCATTACCGCAACCGGGATTGTAACGAGCTCCTCGGCTACACTCCAACATACCGATATTCTGCTCCACGCCGGAGTAAGGTCACAGACTTTCTCCGGGCTCCATCACCTCCTCCAGATCCCACACTGCCAGACGTCCCCTTCATCCGTTTAACCGAGGCAGAAAAAATGGCAAAGAGAAGCCGTATCAAGAACCTACTTACAGCAACCTCCACCGAGATACCGAGCATACCAACCCGCTCTCCTGCTGTCGGTCAATCCAGCGAGGTCGTGGTGGTGTTGGCATCTCCCGCCGCCGGGCAAACAAGCCAAGACATCCATCGCGCTGGGAAAAGGCCTCGTGCGGACCCATCTGCCGAGCTGGTTGCGTAGCTCAATACCGAGCAACCTGCCGTCACGGTCGACCCAACGCCCGCGTGGAAACCGCAGCTAAAACACCAGGGTAAGGAGATCCCGACAACAGCTTCTGTCAAAGGCGACAAAGTGCATCTGCTCGCCTTTGACCTCACCAAAGCGCTCTTACTACCGAGCGAGGTGGTTGTCAGCGACCATGTGCCAGACACCCGATTGGTGAAGTCGTCGGTCAAATCCATGACTAGGGTAAGAATCTCAAACTTCCCTCAAAATTTCTCAAGTGTTTGTTCGGTTTCCTCTCTAACCAAACTTTCTTCTTGTAGGCCATCCAGAAGTAGCACTTGGTCATAGAGCGCATTCACCGACTCCGGCAGAAGGCCAATGATTCTGCCAGCCAGGTTACAAGCCTCCAAACCGAGCTCAGGCGGGCCAAGTCTTCTCTGCAAATCGCGAATGCGGACAACACCAAATTGCTCGGCCAGCTTGGTGTCGCCGAGCAGGAAAGAGATGTAATAAAGGCCGAGCTGGAGGCCTTGAAACAGTTAAGGGAGAAGGAGCTGGAGGGCGCCAATAATACCGGCTTCAAGGAGGCCCAGGAGAGCTACACGAAGCAGGTTCATGCCACCCAGGATATCTACTTCAAGGCGGGTTGGAAGACCGCTTGTGAACAGCATGGCCAAGGATTTGGGACCGACATATTTGTCTCTCCTCCAGCTGTCTTCTTGCCGACTTATCTTGTGCCATACGCCAACGATATCTTCAGCGCATTGCAGGCTGAGGTCGAGGAAGGAGGAGAAGAAGAAGTCGAGGAAAATGCTCAACAGGAGAACCATCCAGAATAGCCCGGCGCCCAAGACCAAACAGCAACAATCAACCTAGAACCAACCGGGGATGAATTCACTGACCTTTCTCCCTTAGTTTAGTTTTCTTTGTTCTCTTTTTGCCTAAACATGTAACTGGGCTAACTGCCCCACCTTTTGTACTTATTTTTCTCATCAATGAAAAAACTCAATTTCCTTCAAGTGTTTGTACGGTCTTCAAGCGAAATAGCTTCAATCGAACAAAGTACCTCGGCAAGACTAACCAGCTTGAGTAACCGGAGTAAAACCTCGGAGTTAAAGTCAATCGAAGTTGAATAAATCATCAACTAATTCGACCGGAATAAAACATCTCGGTTGGAAATCTCACGAAGTTGAATAGATCGTCAACTTCGTAAAACATCTCGGTTTTAAACTAAAAGTTGAGCAAATCATCAACTCAATTAATCGGAGTAAAGCATCTCGGTTTTAAACTAAAAGTTGAGCAAATCATCAACTCAATTAACCGGAGTAAAACATGTCGGTTGAGAGTCTCATAGTTGAGCAAAACATCAACTCATTCAACCGGAGTTAACATCTCGGTTGAGAATCTAAAAGTTGAGCAAAACATCAACTCATTCAACCGGAGTAAGACATCATGGTTGAGAATCTCAATTGATCGGATTATCGACTCAATGAACCGGAATAAATCATCTCGATTTTAATCTCAAAATCAACCGGAGTAAAACATCACGGTTGAGAATCTCAAAATTGAAAAGCAATGATCAGAATGCTAAGGCAAAGACGAGACACTTCTATATATTGATAAAAAGAATATTACATTCTGAAGTGTAAGGTAAAAAATTCCTTTGCACAAAATAAAAACAAAAGATGAAAATAGTACAGTTTAAGGTTGGCCGCATTCCATGGTCGGGGTATTCCTCTGCCTTCCAGGTCCTCCAAGTGGTATGCCCCCTTGCCCGCGAGACCGATTATCTTGTAGGGTCCTTCTAAGCTTGCCCCTAGTTTACCTTCACCTGGCACCAAGGTATTGCCCATAACCTTCCTCAAGACCCAATCACCTACTTTGAATGGTCTGGGGTGCACCGTTTTGTTGTATTTCCTTGAGAGCTCTTGTTGGTGGGCGGCCACATGGATGAGAGTCTTTTCCCGGCGTTCTTCCACGAGGTCCAATTCCAGGGCAATGGCTTCGGCGTTCAGCTTGGGCTCAAAACTTTCATTTCTGAGGGTGGGCATTCCAACTTCCAAAGGTATGACCGCCTCCATGCCATATGCCAAAGCAAAAGGTGTCTCCCCGGTAGATTGCCGCAGGGTTGTTCGATATGCCCAAAGGACGTTGAGGAGTTCCTCGGCCCATTTTCCCTTGGCTTTCTCAAGCCTCTTCTTCAGCCTATCAAAGATGGTCTTGTTTGATGCTTCGGCTCGACCATTAGACTAGGGGTATGCCGGGGTAGAGTTGTAGAATTTAATCTTCAAGTCTTCACAAAATCCTCTGAATAGGCGACCGTCAAATTGGGTGCCGTTATCGGAGATCAGAATTTTTGGGATGCCAAACCGCGTTACCACATTCTGTTAGACAAACCGCTTGACGTCTTTCTCCTTGATTGTCGCCAAAGGCTCTACTTCAACCCATTTGGTGAAGTAGTCTGTGGCCGCGATGAAGAACTTTCGGTTGCCTGGTGCAGTTGGGAGTTGCCTCACTATATCGAGCCCCCACATCGCAAAGGGCCAAGGGCTGGTGAGGGGAAGAAGTTCTCAGGCCGGTTGGTGAATTTGGTGGGCAAACTTCTGGCACTTCTCACACTTGCGAACATACTTTTGCACATCGGCTTGCATGCACAGCCACCAGTAGCCTTGCAAAATATCTCTAGGCCAAAGAACTGCCCCCTATGTGACTGCCACAGATGCCTTCGTGAATTTCGTACAGGAAGGCGTCCACGCTGCTCGGGTGCACACACTTTAGATAAGGACCGGTAAAAGACTTCTTGTATAAAGCGCCTGACAGAGAGAGCCAAAACCGCTCTGACTTCACCTGGACTTTATGTGCTTCCTTCTTCTCGGCTGGAAAGGTCCGGTCTCTGAGAAAGAGGATAATAGGGTCCATCCATGAAGGACCTAGCTCGGCGCAGAGTACTTCTGTCTGCTCGGTTTCCTCAATGTTAGGCTGCGGAAGAAATTCAATCAGGAGAAGGTTGGGAGATGTGCTATCGACCATGGAAGCAAGGCCGGCCAATTCATCTGCTCGGTCGTTTTCTTCTCGGCTGATCTGTTGGACCCTTATTGCCTGGAATCACTTGATGTGGTCTCTGACCAGAGCTTGGTATTTCATCATTCTGTCATCTTTTGCTTCATAAACCCCAGAAACTTGGTTAACCACAAGCTGGGAATCACTGTAAACCATTAGCTCGGATGCGTGCATCTGAAGTGCGCTCTTGAGCCCGGCCAAAAGCGCTTCGTACTCAACCTCATTGTTTGAGGCAGGGAATTCTAGGGTGATAGATTGTTCGATAGTCAATCCGTCTGGCAAAATCAGAACTATACCTAGCCTGGCACCGTGACGGTTCGAGGCTCCATCAACAAAAAGTTTCCACATTTCGCCAACGAAAAGCTTCCAACAGTCTGAGGGGTCCTAAAAGGCTTGAAGGTTGATGGGATCACGGTTGTTCGGCTGTTCGGCTTCAAGTTCTGTGCTGAGCGGTTCCACTTCAGCCCTCCTCGGCGATTCGGTGCCCGACTCAGTAAGTTGATCCGTAATGTCTAAGTCCGTAGGTGAATCGCCAGGTTGCAGTATTATGCCGGCTGTAGGCTCTGTGCTGAGCGGTTCCACTTCTTCCCCCCTTGGTGATGCGGTACCGGACGGAGCAGGATGGTCGGTGATACCCGACTCCGTCGTCGCATCGCCGGGCTGTGTTATTGTACTAACCGAAGGTTCTTTGGCGGGGCGCGCAAGTTCCACGTCGCCTTCATCGCCTAGTTGTGTTATTGCGGTCTGGCCTGCATTCACCGCCTCATCTGCCACAACAATATCCACCGGGCATACCAGATGAGTTTCAAGTGAGAATTCAACAACGAAGTCGGCCAATGTCTGAGCTTTAATGGCAGTTCGTGGCTTGAATTTGACGTCGAATTGTCCCAATTCAACCGTCCAGTTGAGGATTCGACCGAAGAAGTCCACCCATTCGAACAAAGCTTTGAGGGGGAACTCGGTCAAAACGATGATTGTATGGGCATGGAAGTAGTGCGCCAATTTTCTGGAAGCCATCATTAATGCCAATGCAAGTTTTTCCAGCGGCAAATATCTCGACTCTGCCGGTAGCAAGGTTTTGCTGACGTAGAAGATGGGGAGGTGCTTGATTCCTTCTGATCGGACAAGCACCGCACTGACTGCGTGTTGGGAAACGACCAAATAAAGGTAGAGTTCTTCGCCAGGTTTCGGTGTGACCAATAGGGGCGCTAAAGACAAATACTCCTTGAGCTCGGCCAAAGCCCAGTGACATTCTTCATCCCATGAGAACTTTGATTTCAAAGATTGAAAGAAAAGGCGGCAGCGATCTGATGACCGGCTTATAAATCGATTAAGCGCGGCGGCCATTCCGGCCAGATGTTGCACGTTCTTAGCCGAGCTAGGCTGTTTTAATTTTTTGTACGGCTCTAATTTGTGTGGGGTCTGCCTCAATGCCTCGGTTCGTGACTAGGAAGCCTAAGAATTTTTTGGATCCCACGCCAAAAGCACACTTGGACGCATTCAGGCGTAGCTTGTGTTGTTTGAGAATAGCGAACATCTCGGCCAAGTCGGACAAGTGGTTTGCTTGACGACAGCTCTTAACCACCATATCATCTATATAAGCCTCCATTGTCCGGCCTAGCAGAGGAGCGAACATCTTGGTCACCATCATTTGAAAAGTTGCCCCCGCGTTTTTCAAACCAAAAGGCATGACTCGGTAGCAGAAGAGTCCCCTTGGTGTAGTGAATGAGGTGATCTCGTGGTCGGGGCCATGCATGGCAATTTGATGATAACCGCGGTAGGCATCTAAGAAACTGAGCCTGTTATGTCCAGCCGTCAAGTCCACAAGCTGGTCTATTCTGGGCAGTGGAAAGCTATCTTTAGGGCAAGCTCGGTTGACGGTTTTATAGTCGACACAAACTCGCCACTTCCCATTCTTCTTTGGTACAACCACTGTGTTAGAAATCCACCGAGGGTAGTGCACTTCCTGAATAGCTCGTACCTCAAGCAAGTTCTTCATCCTCTGTAACTACCTCGGCGTGATGCAGCGCCGATCTCCTTGTTCGCTGAATGACCAGCTTGGCTCCGGGGAAGACGTTTAGGTGATAGCAAATAAAACTCGGATCGAGGCCGGGCATGTCATAAGGGGACCAGGCGAAGACTTCGATATTGGCCATCAAAAACTCAACCATCTCGGTCCTTTCTTGTGCGGTAAGGCTGGACCCGAGCAAGAAGAACCTGTCCGGACTCTCTATGCCAATTCGCACTTCAACCAATTCCTCGACGGCTTTGTCCTCGGCCCTTGTGCCCACATCGTCAAGGACTCCTCGGTCTTCCGGTCTCTCTATCATTTGGACGAAGCCCTTGGCAGCTCGGCTCCCGTTGACTGCCACGAAGCATTGCTTCGACATGACTTGATCGCCCCAAATCTCCTCAATTGCCCCCGTAGCCGAGGGGAATCTCATCACCTGATGAAAGGTCGACGCTACAGCTTGCATAGCGTGAAGCCATTTCCTTCCAAAGATCAGATTATAAGTAGATGGCACCTGCAATACCCAGAACTCCACTTGCTTGACCACGGATCCCGCTTTGACCGACAGGATAATTTTTTCCAAAGGCCACTCAGGTTGTGAGTTGAAACCAACCAGTAGCGAAGTTGCCGGAGCCAAGTCTATATCCCGGAGCTTAAGCTGTTTGAATGCGTCGTAATACATGATCTCGACCGAGCTTCCCTGATCAATCAAGATGCACTTGACATCGAATTCTTTGACGCGGAGTGTGACCACTAAGGCATCGTTGTACGGCGTCTGAATGCGCTCTAGGTCCCTTGTAGAGAAATTGATTACGTTTTTTTCTTTGGTCTTGCCCCTTTTGATCGCGGGTTGGACCGACAAAACTTCCCTCATATGCTCCGCTTTTTTGATCATACCTCGAAGTTCACACACACGCGTCGGTTCCACAATGCTGTGGATAACGTTAACAATGCCCTGAGGGGGTGCCTCCAAGTCATCCGGTCCACGCGGATCAACTGGGGCTTGATTTGCCTTCACGCCCCCGTCAATGTAAAGGTCCAGGTGTTCGGCTGCGACTAGCTCTTCCAAGTGTTGCCTTAAAGGCAAACAGTCTTCTGTCCGGTGGCCGCGCTCCCGGTGAAATGTGCAACGGTACCGCGGATTAAAACCCTTCTGTCCGTCGCCCAACTTAGCAGGAAACCGGACATAATCCTCGTCACGGATTTCACTAAGTATGCGATAAATTGGAATCTTAAAGACCGTGGTGATGCCTGTCTTGGCTTTCAACCTTCTGTTCGCATCAGCTACGTCGTCGCGGGGGTATTCATCTCGGTCATTCCGTCGACTCCTACCCCGGTTTCAACGATTCGAACCTCGGTCAGATTCCTCGGCGCGATCATTTGAACGGTTGGTCTCCTGTCCGCCCGCGTGCACCTTGCCAGCCGATCTCTTGTTTGTTGCTACCGGAGTCGCGTTTGCGGTAGACGCTGCCGCATCATCTTCTAGTCGGATGTGCTCGTTGATGCGCTGCATTAATTGGCCCATGGATGTCGGCTGGTGCATAGTAAGCGAGTCCCGCAGTCTATGTCCGACTGGGAGGCCACGCTTATACTGCGTGATTGCAAGGTTGACCGGGCAATCCAAGATCTCGTTGAAGGTTTCCCAGTACCTGGAGTTGTATGCCTTGAGCGTGTCGCTCGGCTCCATCTTGACACTGAGAAGGTGGTCAACCTCCTTCGGCGTCTTAGTGTTGGTTTTGAAACACGTCACAAAGGCTTCCGCCAACTGCTGCCACCCTTCGATGCTTCCCTCCTGCAACCTCTCGAACCGTTTCAAGCCTAGCTTGCCCAAACTCGATGAGAAGATAAGGCACATAAGAGCGTCATTTCGCCTATGTCCAGCCATGACCTGTCGGAAGTGGCTTACATGCATATATGAATCAATTTTTTCATCGTAAAGCGTGAACTTTGGCTGGTGGAAGCCCGTCGGAAGCGGTGTTGTTTCTATCTCCAGGGAGAAAGGAGTGGCGCTCAGCCTCGCCAGGTCTGTGTCTAAAAGGAGAGGCGCAGCGAGGCGGGGTGGAGGCATTCCGACCTCTTCACTGGCGTGAACCCCATAGGATAGCCGCTGGAACGCCGGCACCCTCTGAGCCTCCCGATGACGAGCCCGTTCCTTCAAGACTGCCCGCAAGTCCTCTGAACAAGCGGAATAAGAATACCTCGACGTCGTCGCCGGACGTGAGGGTTGATAGGTGTTGTCTTGCGTGCTGGACTTCTCTACGTGCGCGTCAGAATCTCCAACCTTGTAACTTCTGGTAATTGAGATGGACGGAGTACGCCGCTGGCTCTGACTGCCTGAACGGCGGGGTTGGGTGCGCTCACTGTGGTCTCCCACTCCAGCTACACCCTTCCATTTGACATGCCGGTTAAGATCCTCCATCTCCGCCTCCATTTGCTGGATGACGGCGTCTTGGTCCCTTAGCTTGTTTTCCAGTCGTCTGGCATACGATTCTCTCCGCCACCGGTGACCGTCTGGACTCCGTGAATGACCAAAGCTTATTCCGCGCTTATTCCGCGCGTCTCTTGAATGTCCTCCTGGAGAAGTCCCCAGGTCCGCCACCGGAGGAATGATGGCGAGATGTCCTTCTCTCCATCTGCCTGACTTCGGGGTAACTCCATCGATGGCAGACAACGGAATCTCGTCGTTGTTCCCAATGGACGGCGATCAGATGAGCCTGGAAGACAAGGTTTTGTCTGTCAAGTTCCCACGGACGGCGCCAATTGTACGGGGAGCAAATATTCAGGCAAGCCCGTACTCCTTTCTTCTAAGCACCTGTCTGTCCGATCGACCTGCGAGCACAACGGCGGTGAGCTATCCGACGGTGTGTGACCGGAATACCCCTCCGACGATTAAATTAGACACACACAGGGATAGAGAGAGAGAGAGAGGATTGAGTCTATAGTGTAAATCTCACCAAATGTTTTATCTGTCTAGGCATAGGGGGCGCAGACTCGCTTATATACCTTCTACGCCCCAAATCTACTCCTATTAGTCTCTCGACACGTGGTGCTGCTATCCCATCTGTAGTGCAAATCTAGCTGATCATCATCTAACCAAGCTGCCAGCCCACACTACTGGGAGCTCGGCAGCCGGGCTACAGCATCTCGGCTGCCAAAGGCCGTGCTGTGTTGCTAGCCAGAGCACTTTGCTCGCCAAGCTCAATGACGACCGAGCTCGGTTGCATTCCGACATAGCCGAGCTCGGGACAGCTCGTGCTGGTTAGCCGTCAGCCTTCCTGTCGGGCTAACCCACGAACCGTGGAACCTAGTGAGGTAGCGGACATCTCGGCCGAACCATCACTCGACCGGTCTCTACACCCTGAAGCCAAGTAGCTCGGTCCAACCATGCCTTGCCTTAACCGAGCAAAACCTTTCGGGACAAGCCATGCTACCATGGCCCAACTGTGTTCGGCCAAAATTTGCCCGGCCATTACCACGGCCCAATCCAGATAATAAATCTCTCTCTCAGTTGTAATTGAGTAGATGTGTATGAGATAAAAAGTGATTGAGAAGAAGAGAGGAAAGAGAAAAGTGATTGATTGATGTATAAAAGAGAGAAAGTGATTTTGGAAATTGTTTTAGAAAAATTATCAACCAAACAAGTTTTTTTTTTTAAATTTCTCAAAATCACTCTACAAATCCAAACCAAACATACCCTTTGTTTTTCCTTCTTCTCTAAGAACCTGGACGGATTTAACTCTAAAAATAGCAAATAATGCACTTTATACTAAACATAGCTACGAAGACAACTCGAGCGATACAACTAAAGGCAGTGCTTACATATAAGCCAATCGCTATAGTGCAACATCTACCATTTGAGTGGTAAATCATGTTTCTAGAAGTTCAGAAAACATGCAGAGAAACTAGATGAACCACTTAATCGCTTGAGCACACAAATGACTTTTAAAAGCTATCAAACAATTTTGACTTCTTCTTGGCTTCGGGGGCACTACCCCTCGACCGTCATACTTAGTCAGCGAAGTGGCAAATAAAGAGAGCTCAAAACGAGATACCGAATGTCAATATAAACTCTTCTACTTAGGCACAACTCAGGTTGGATCTAAACACTCATAACTCACAGATACAATAGAATGAATAAAAATATAACTAAATGGAGTTTTGTCCAACGGGGATTGCTAATTACAAAAACCTAACAATTGGCATTCCTTTTTTGTTCCTAGCTCCAGAACCTGAAATTCTCTTGTTATAACGGATCAGGTCTTTTACTTAGTTTCTATTGTTAAAGGTTTCTTAATTCCTCATAAAATTAAGTGTCGACTCTTTCGATGTGGGATAAGCGAGTTGACACGATATAGTGTGGAAATGGGCATAAACTACAAAAAGGCATGGTGTCCACACCTATCTATACCCCTCTTGTGGGTACCAATTCAAACCTACGTCGATGATCTAAACCGTCTACTATATAAGTCTCACAATAAAGATCATCTATGTAAACAATTAATTTCATTGATATTTATAAACACATAAAAAAATCACATTTCGTTTTACAAAATAAATAGCAAATGGAGTTGTAAATTTAAACCAGAAAACAAAATATGATTTGTTTTCATGTTCATAGTTGCCTGATAAGTTGACTTTTGTATGAATAACATTTATCGTGAGGCCTATGAAGTACATTATTCAGATCATCGATATAAATCTAAATTGGGAATCACAAGAGAAGTATGAATAGATATAGAAAATGAAATATATACGTGGAAGAACTTATTTTTTCCCCATATTTTGCTTAGCCACATTAAGTATAATTAGAGGCACAACCCACAAATGTGTTACTCTTAACAGTGACTCAGAAATACTATGGATCATGAACAGATATTGCAAAATTTACCTTGAAATAAATTGTATGATTTAAATTTAAAATTATATGAAATCCATCTTGAACAATTATGATGTATAAATTTATTTTTCCAAATACCTTCTTAAATTTATAATATTATTGTACATGACTACACGCATACAGAGGACCACATAAAATAAAAAACAAAACATTATTCCATGGAAGTATATGAAGCCACTCCACCCTCTAGAAAACAAAAACTATCCATTTCACCACAAATAAAGGAAGGGCCACACCTATCATTCCTATTTTTGGTTGATGAAATCAACAATCTTTTTAACCAGAGCCACAGCATTCTCATTGGTAGGGTCCTGCCCGATATTCTCGACAATCTCCACGCTCCCATTCCACCCACTTTTCTTCAGCCTCTCATAGTAGGCCCTACCTGGCTCTCTCATAGGATCATTCCCAGCCACGAACATCAACACCCTCTCACACCCTATCACTGCCAGATCCTCTACGGGCGGCTTCATCCTTGGATCATCAAACCCACTGTTCGTCGGACACATGTACATCCAAATCTTATCATCCTCTTCCACTCCCCCAAAATACGGGTGGGCCATAAACGCCCCGACGAGTTTCACTCCGGGTAACCCGATTGTTCCGACCCGGTAAGCCAACGTGTGAGCCATGTTCCCTCCGGAGCTATCTCCGCCAACGAATACACGGCTGAAATCGGCGTGATCGTTCAACCAAGGCTCGGCTCCATCTCTGGTACTGTGGGCGGCGACCCACCGGAGCACATCCCAAGCGTCGTCGTAGCAAGCCGGTATTGGGTGTTCCGGAGCGAGACGGTATTCGACCGAAACGACGATGGAGGTGGATTCGGCGGCGAGGAGGCGGGCGTGGCGGTCGTAGTGGGGGGTGAAGGCGGACATCATGGCGAATCCGCCACCGTGCATGTAGAGGACGAGGGGGAACGCGTGGGTCGGGTCGGATAATTTGGGAAGGAATATTCGGGCTGAGACTTCGGGTTCGTTGGAGATGACGACCGGACATCATGGCGAATCCGCCACCGTGCATGTAGAGGACGAGGGGGAACGTGTGGGTCGGGTCGGGTAATTTGGGAAGGAATATTCGGGCTGAGACTTCGGGTTCGTTGGAGATGACGACGTCTTTGGATCGGACGCCGGTGGTGGGGTCGTCGGAGGGAGGGATTTTGACGGGCGGCCAGCTGATTTTCTCAACCCGGCCGTCTTTGAATACTTTGAGGAAGCGAAATTCGTGTAGTATTTCGGAGTCGGTTAAATCCATTATGATTCTCAAAAAAAAAAAAAAAAACACACTCTCTCTCTCTCATATAATTTTATTACGCATATATACACCATGAGGTGGTGTTTAGTTTTCATTTTTGGCTAAATAAGCATAGAAGGATGAAAAAAATGTCAAAAAATAACAAAAAGATAAAAAAAATTCACTATTTCAAAGTTAAAAAGTCAAAAAAAAAAAAATCAAAAATACCAAACAAATAAAAAAGTCTAATGTTAAAAAAGTCAAAAAAATAAAAAAATTAACTAAAAAAGTCATTGCCAAACGAAAGTTTAATTCAGGAAAAGAACTTAAGACTTAAGACGCCCACCATTTTTTATCCTACAATCTATAATTAGGGGTTGTTTGGGATGACCTAAATAAGTGTACTTTTTATCTTTTTACGAAAAAATGTGAGAAAAGTAGAGATGTGATGTGATAGAAAAAAGATAAAAAGATAGATTATTTTTTATTTGCCAAACTTGGCCTTAATTTGTGACCTCACATTATATACATATATATATATATATATATATGTGTGTGTAGATATTTTTTTTCTCTCCTCTCTTTCCTCCTCCTCTTTCACAAATGTGTGGAAGTGCTGGCATGTTGGGGGTCTGGATTATTTCCCTTAATTTAGTTTTTTTTTATAGTTATTATTATTTTTTAATTATAATATTATTTTGAGATTTTGATTATAATTTATTTATATTTTTTAGTTATGATTCAAAAAATATAAAATTATGTCATTTTTTTTTTCTACAATTATAAGGTATATGTATAGTCTTTTCGAGGTATATATGTATAAGTGTGTACGATATGTACCTTACAATTTAAAAAATGATATAATTTCATACTTTCTAAGTCATAATTAAAAAAATATCATAGTTAAAAACTTTTGAATTATAACTAAAATAATATCATAATTAAAAAAATTGATCATAATTAAATAAAAATAACATAATTGAAAATATATATGGTATGTCTTTTTCAACTGTGTATATTAGGATTTATGCGGAGATGCATGTAGAGTACAGAATGTGTTTGGTGTTAGTTTCAAATCAAGTTTTCACCCTTATATTTGAATGTTATGTTTGGTTTGAGTTTCACATTATGATTCCAAATCAATTTCAAAACACATTTTGAAAACATGTTTGGTAAACCAGACAATTTTTGAATTTTTTGTCTACTCGGTCGTGTCTTTTAAGAATGGCCTGGAGGATGAAAACACGCTTCGAAAGTCGCTGGCAAAAACTTTATCAAAGAGTATGAAGGAGCTCATGGCACGGATCGAGAAATGTGCCAGAGCGAAAGAGGATACGCTGGGAACGAAGGCACTGAAACAAGAGAAGAGAAACGGCTCGCCAAAGCAAGGTCGAGGTAATACTGGTTTAACAGGCAGGAAACAAGGTTGAGGGCTGTGCAGTCACCACTGTGTTCCAGATCCCAGTTTATAAAGTTCTAGAAAGAATCAAGAACCAGCCATATTATAGAACGCCAGAGAGGGTCCCTAGCGAGTTTATGAAAAAGGAGCCTTAAGAAGCATTGTGCCTACCATAATGAAGATGGGCACTTGACCCAGGGGTGCAGGGCTCTGAAGGTGCACTTGGAGGATCTGATCAGACAAGGTCATCTGCGAGACCTAGTACATGAGACCAAAACAAAGGAAGAACAAGCAAGATTGCCCTAGGCACCGGCAGCTCCACCTCCGCCACCGCCACTGACACCATAATAAACAGATGGACCTCGGGTGATCAATGTTATTCACTCAAAGGTTAATGAGAATAAGATACGTGGGAAGACTCAAAGAGTGAGGCATCTGCAACATATGTATCAGGTCCAACAGAAGAAGCCTAGGACCAATGAGTACCAAGGACCAATGGTCTATTTTACCGAGACAGACCTAAATATGGTGTAGCACCCACACAATGATGCCTTGGTGAAAACGCTGAAGATTGAGGACTGCTAGGTAAGGCGCATACGAGTTGATCAAGGCAGTTTTTATGACATCATGTATGTTAGATGTTACAAAGAGCTTGGCCTTCGCCCAGATGATTTGGAACAATCCAACAGCCCGATGGTTGGATTCAACTGAATGCTGACATGGTCTCTAGGAGCCCCGAATTTGGAAGTGCAGGCAAGCACGAACGAGGTAAACACAGAGGTTACAGTAATTGGCACTTCTTCCCCGTATAATATTATCTTGGAAAGACCGTAGTTACACGCAATGAGGGTTGTTCCCTCAACATTGCACCAGCTGTTGCGGTTTCCAATGGAGCGTAGAATTCAGGAGGTCAGAGGGGATCAGGTCTAGGCAAAAAATTGCTCCATGGCAGCAATGAAATCTAACTACAACGTGCAAGAGGCAGAAACAATAAAAATTGAAAACGAGGACATAGAGGTCCTGGATGACATCGGTAAAGAGTCGGCCAACAAGAGTAAGGGAGCCTTGAAGAAAATTCTGATAAAAGAAGGTGATGTAGAACGCTTCTTCTTTCTCGGCTCAGGCTTAACCAAGGAGGAGGAGAGGGAGTTGGAGGCTTTCTTGCAGGCAAACATAGAAGTGTTTGCCTGGACCCCATACGAGATACCTGGCATTGACCTCAAGGTCACTTGTCATAGGCTCAATGTAGACATGTTGGCTAAACCTGTCATTTAGCAGGCAAGGAGGCCGACGTTGATTCATGTGGAAACAGTAGAGGAGGAAGTGGACAAGCTGTTGGAAGCCAAGGCTATTCAGGAGGTGAACTACCTAACCTGGATGTCCTGTGAAGCCCTGAAAAATGTTTTCTCTTTAAAAACAAAAAAAAAAAAGTTTTAATTATTTGCTTAAAGCCCCTCAGTTACTAGACTTATTTCGAATCTTGTTGATTAATATTGTTTTTGTTGTTTTATCAAAACGGGAATATCCTTAATAGTGGCCATTCATATTCCAACTAGTGTCCATTCATAGTCTAACTAGTGTTCATTTAATTCTAGTTAGTGTTCATTTAATATCAATTAGTGTTTAGTGTTCATTTAATATCAATTAGTGTTCATTTAAATCTCAAAGTAGTGGTTCATTCATAACCTAACTAGTGGGCTAGGGTCCTTTCATTTTTCAAGTAGTGGTTCCTTCATATCCTAACTAGTAGGCTATAATGACAACCTTTCAATACCAACTACACCAAGGTTGCCTATAAATATCACCAAGCAACACTCTCACACTTCCACATTTGACCTAAGGAGAGGAAAGAGAACAAGAGAGGAATTTTGAGAGGAAGAGGAAGGGAGAAGAGAACCATCTTGTTCAAAGCTTAGCATGTAAGCCACAACACAACCTTCTCTTTCATTTTCCCTTTTTCAAATACATGTCTTAGGGTTCTAGATAATGTTTCAGATCTGTTATTTATTAGTTACTTGTGTTAAAAATGCTAAGAGTTGAGTATTGATTCTATCTCTTTTGTATTTTCCCATCTCGGTACAAAACCATCTTTTTCTCCATATCAATCTCTCAACTTTCCAAGGACACATCTTCAAGCAAACTTTTTGAGTTAAATATATGCTAGTTAGCATGTTTTCTTCACAAAAGAAACGAAAACTTTCCCTTGGGTGGAACCCTTTTCTTATAAATCTTCTTGTTTTGGACATTTACCCTAGAAACTGTTTTTACAGCCCACTTTCAAAAATTTCAGAAAAATGTATAAAATTATTATTGACCTCTATTTTAGGTCAAAATTTTCCTTAAGGATTTATCTTTCAAATAAAATTGGTTTCGTTGAAAAACATTAATCGGTTTGCAAGAAAATCAAATTTTCGTAACGATCGACGGGTCTGGACAGAATCTGGATAGCGCTGGAATGTTTTCTAAATAACTTGAAATCTGGAAAAGCAAACCCATTTCCAAAAAATGTTCTAGAAACTAGATCAAATTCTCTACGAATCATAAGAAGACCGAGTCCGGTGAAGGATCTAAACTAGCCTTTCATTTTAATCTTTACGTGATATTAAATCTGGAAATATTTGTTATGTATGGATGTTTTATGTCCTGGTATTCATGAAAATGTGTTATGATCATATCTTGGCAAGATATTTTATGTGTTATGTTATGTTATTTATCTTTCTCATCTTAAGGATGCATGTTTATGTGGATATTATTATCTTGTAAGTTGGACTAACCTTGACTTAAAACTTTTAACTCAACGGGAAACCTAATTGGGAGGGTATTGGGTTTTCGAGCACTTGAGTAATGGGAAGATGAGAAAATGTGTTATATGGTTGTTGGGATGCGTCCTTAATTGGAAGTTAAAGTCTTGCGTAAGTGGTTTTCGGAACCCTTGAACGGAGCGGTTGTATTCAGACCCTAGGTGGTTTGGTGTGAGGAGGGTTTTGGGCAAGGCCCTATTTCACCGTCTCTTTTGAGGCCCTGCGGTTGGCGCTACGCGGTATATAATCGATGGTAGGCATCCGAGGTTAGTTCTGTAACAAAGCAGCAAAAGAGGGGGCATACCGAATAATCCGAGTCCAATTCTTGTGGTTGAGAGGACGAAATCTCTTTGGAGGATTTCTAGTTTACTAACAGTTAACTTGTAACCATTTATTTATTTGTTGTGTTATGTATCATGCTCTACTACTTGATGTTATATTTGTGATTGTGTATTGGACTCGGGAAAAAGGGCTGGGGTGTGTGTGTGTTTACTGGGCATTCAAAGCTCACGGCGTGTTATGCCCGGTGCCGAAGAGGAACATATAGCTGGAGACGACGAGCCTGAAACATTCGAAGACCTTTGGCTATCTTAGAAAAGTTAAAAATTTATTTTTGCATATTTTGTAAGACTCGTATGAAGATTTAAATTTTCTTTGGGATGTAATGTAATGGAACAAGCTTTTGAAATTAATATTATTATGGTTGTTATGTATTGGTATTCTATAGAATTAGACGTATACACCTTAACAGTGACTCTCCCTTGGCTACAATCAATAATGTAGTATCGGGGCGTTACAACTTGGTATCAGAGCCTAGGTTCAACCCTTAACCCACGCAACCCAATATGCGACTCTAGAAGCCCTTACCCCTTTATCTTATTTTATCTATCACGCTACTATATTTAAGGTGGACTAACAAATAAAAATCTTTTCCCACCTTAGGATGTCAGCGGGAGACTATCCAGGACGCGATATCAGTCTCGACTCGTGGGGTACTTTCTGTATGCAAGGAAGGAGGGCCATGTCTGTCAGCCCCAACTTTAGCTGCTGACGCTGTGTGAGTGCCACCGAGGAAATGATCAGAACGGAGATTCGTAAGGTGGAAACGGAGTACTCCCGCTATACGTGGGAGCATAAGAGGTCTCTGGTGCAACGCCGCCTACAATTTTTGAGCCGGGCAGCGAAGAAGGCGGTCCAAATAGAGCAAGATGATCAGAGGATAGACTCCTTGATACACCGAACTTTGACCACCATAGCATACCACCGACCACCGACTCAGGCTGAAAGCTACGCATCTTGTTATCAAGGGCCAAGCAACAATCAACCAAGGAATATAGAGCAACCACCAGAACGGAATGGAGTAACCCCAGCCTACCCTATAGAGGTGTCGTCTGAACACAATCCCCCCTCACCAACGTACACCCCCCGCTCTCCGAACCAAGCCACTGACTCCGTTGAGGAAGATCCAGAAGAAGACTTTGATTGGTCGGGAAACGAGAACTAGTTCGAGAAATAGTAAAGTTAGACTTTTGTAAGATCCGCTGATGGGATCCTTAGAATAAGACAGCCTGAACTTTGTAATGCGTAGATGCCCTTTAAATGTAACTTCGATTAGGAGCCCTTTTGGAATGATGCCTATTATAATATACGAATGATGTTGATCTATGTTGTTGACTGTTATTTGTTTTAGTACACTCTAAGGAAACTGAACTTTCATTTCAAATCTAAATAGTAAGATTTTCTAAAACTGGAACCAACTCACCACGTGCCATGAACAGAATGGTGGACACGCGAGCAAATGACTATGCCGGAACCAGCAACAACGCACGAAACCGCCCCAGAAACCAATGCGGACCCGTCCCCACAGGGGCTGACATTCCCAATAATCCAAGACATCAAATTTTGGAGGGATTAGGTCAAGTAAGGAACAATCGGCAGAATGAGAGGACTCGACTCTTTTCTGAGTTTCGAAAGCAAAGGCCCCAAAAGTTCACTGGTGTGTCGGATCCAAAGGTAGCTGAAAACTGGCTTCGGCAGATAGAGAAAATGCTAGACACCATGGGCATAACCGAGGCCGCTGATAGAATAGCTTTGGCAGTATTCGAGCTTGATGATGAGGCTGACCACTGGTGGGAGTTAATCAAGAACACTCGTGACGTAGCGAGCCTACCATGGAACCAGTTTAGGGAACTGTTCCTAAATAAATATTTTCCAAATACGGTCCGTCGAGAGTGAGTCAAGGAATTCCAAAACCTAGAACAAGGAAACATGACCGTGACCCAGTATGCTGCAAAATTTGAAGAACTAGCCCGTTACGCAACTAGATTTGTAGCAAATGATAAAGAGAAGGCAAAGATGTTCGAGTGAGGATTGGACCTTACAATCAAGGGAAGAGTTCTTCCGCAACGACTCCCCACATTTGCTAAGGTGCCGGATACGGCGTTAGAGTCTGAGAGGGAAATAACAGACGCTAGAAAGGCTTGGAACAAGAGGAGAGGGAGTCAGATGTCTGTTGGACCTCAGAAGAACCAAAAAGGAAACATGACACCAAAGCCCCACTCCAGACCACAACCACAACAGCAACAGATCCAGAGAGGAGGCTATCAACAAAGGCCGACGGGATAAATCCAGTGCTTTCATTGCCAACAATTAGGGCACAAAAAGAGCGAATGCCCCCAACTCCCTCCATCTAGGTACCAAGGAGGAGGTTCCGGAGCAAATGCCCAGGCATTACGTGGGCAGAAGCCTTGGACGAACAAGACAAGATCGACTGGACTGCAGCACTTGAAGAATGGGGGAACTCAAAACACCAAGACCAAGGGCAACCAGAAGGCAACCGACAGAGTCTTTGCCTTGCAAGAGGAAGAAGCAGACCCGTCTGTTAGTGAGGGTAATTTAGTATTATACAATTCTTGGGTGCATGTTTTATTTGATACTGGCGCATCACATTCCATTATATCCTCTGCTTGCGCTCAGTCATTAGGACTTGTATGTGAACCCTTAGAACCTGCCTTAAATGTAATGTCACCTATGGGAGGATGCATTCGGATAGGATTGATCTGTAAGGATTGTAAGATAGGAATGTCAAACCTACACTTAACGTGCGACCTTCGTGTCATGGAAATGTCAGACTTCGATATTATTTTAGGCATGGACTGGTTGTCTGCCCACCGAGCAGTGATCAACTGTCATCAGAGGAAAGTGGTAGCTCACACACTAGATGGAACTCGTTTCCAGTTTAAGAGGGATAGACAAGACCCCATGGCTTCAACAAAACGTAGGACGCAGTGGTGCAATCAAATTACGGGTAGGATAGCAAGTCTAATTTTGAATGAGGAAGGCCAAGGAGAATTAGAACTTCTGCGCATAGTATGTGAATATGCAGATGTATTTCCTACGGAGTTAACGAGATTGCCACCAACCCGGGAAGTAGATTTGAGCATCGAGCTACAACCTGGAACCACCCCAATATCCATGGCCCCGTATCGTATGGCACCAGCAGAATTACGAGAATTAAAGACACAACTACAGGAATTGCTCGAGAGAGGATTCATTAGGCCAAGTATTTTGCCATGGGGAGCACCCGTGTTGTTCGTTAAGAAGAAGGATGGGTCGTTGAGGCTATGCATAGATTACCGTCGACTTAATTGAGTCACGATTAAAAACCGATACCCACTCCCAAGAATTGATGACCTTTTTGACCAACTTAGAGGCTCAGGGTGCTATTCAAAGATCGATCTCAGGTCAGGTTACCATCAACTATGAATCAAGGAGAAGGACATACCAAAAACTGCCTTTCGTACTAGATATGGACACTATGAGTTCGTAGTAATGCCTTTCGGACTAACCAATGCACCGACAGTATTCATGAGCCTAATGAATAAGATCTTTAGACCATACCTCGATCAGTTTGTGGTAGTATTTATTGATGGCATCTTGGTATATTCAAGATCTGAAGAAGAGCATGAGCAACATTTAAGGACTGTCCTTCAAGTTCTTAGGGATAATCGGTTATATGCCAAGGCAAGCAAATGTGAGTTCTGGTTGAATGAAGTAAAATTCTTAGGGCATGTAGTATCAGATAATGGGATTGCGGTGGATCCAAACAAGGTGGAGGCAATATTGGACTGGAAACAACCAAAAACTGTGTCAGAAATTCGCAGTTTCTTAGGATTGGCCGGTTATTACCAGAGGTTCATCCAAGATTTCTCCAAACTAGCCAAACCAATGACTCGTTTGACGCAAAAAGGAGTAAAGTATGAGTGGGACGAAGCTTGCGAAAAATCCTTTCAAGAGTTAAAGAAGAGGTTAACTAGTGCACCAATTTTGACCATCCCAGAATGAGAAGTGAAGTATACTGTGTATTGCGATGCATCTAAAGAAGGGTTAGGGTGCGTGCTCATGCAGAATGGAAAGGTAGTCGCGTATGGATCCAGGCAGTTGAAACCTCATGAGCGTAACTACCTAACACATGACCTGGAGTTAGCAGCCGTAGTTTTTGCCCTAAAGCAATGGCGACATTACCTATATGGGGAACCATTCGAGATTTTCACAGATCACAAGAGTTTGAAGTATCTATTTACACAGAAGGACCTCAACTTGAGATAGAGACGATGGATGGAGTATCTTGAGGATTTCCAGTTCACTCTCTCATATCATTCTGGTAAAGCCAATGTAGTAGTAGATGCTCTCAGTCGTAAGAGCAGAGGGATGATGGCTACGATCTCCATCAAAGAGTGGGATATGGTTAAGACACTCAATGAGTTCAAGATCCAAATAGAATCTCAAGATGCAAACGCATATCTTAGTGCATAGAAGGTGATGCCTAAGTTGATGAATGAGATCATGGAGGCCCAGAAGCATGATCAAGAGGTAGCCTATATCAAGGGACGTCTGGAATCAGGAGAACCCATGCTCAACTGGGAAATTCACCCTGATGGGAGTTTAAGATACTGAGGTAGATTGTTTGTACCAGGTGACGAGTTACTTCGAGAAAAGGTACTTAAGGAATGTCATCATTCTGCATTTGCAGTACATCTAGGAGGGACTAAAATGTACCAAGATTTAAAGAGGCAGTATTGGTGGAATGGAATTAAGAAGGAGGTGGCTAAATTCGTGGCAAAATGTCTAACATGCCAACAAGTGAAGGCAGAGCATCAAAAACCAGGGAGAATGTTGCAACCTCTACCAATAGCCGAATGGAAGTGGGAGTACGTGACAATGGACTTTGTGACAGGTTTGCCTAAGTCACCTAGAAGGCGCAATGCTATATGGGTAATAGTGGATCGCCTCACCAAGTCAGCACATTTCTTACCTTATAGGATGACCGACACTTTAGAATCCATGTGCAGGCTCTACATTGGAGAGATCATTCGACTACATAAAATTCCGGTATCTATTGTGTCAGACCGTGATCCTCGGTTCACCTCTCGATTCTGGGGAAGTTTGCAGGAAGCTCTTGGTACTGAGTTCGCCTATAACAATAGCTTCTAAGCTAGCATTGGTATGGCACCCTTTGAAGCATTATATGGACGACCATGTAGATCGCCGATTTGTTGGGCGGAAGTGGGAGATACAAATCTGATAGGACCGGAACTTGTTCTAGAAACTACTGAGAAGGTCAAATTGATCCGACAACGGTTAAAGACTACTCAAGACCGTCAGAAGAACTATGCTGATAGGAGGAGAAGGCCATTAATATTTGAAGTAGGCAATCACGTCTTCCTAAAAGTGCAACCTAGGCATGGAGTAGTACGTTTCGGGAAAAAAGAAAAACTGTCACCATGATATATTGGGCCTTTTGAGGTATTGGAAAGAGTCGGCGAAGTAGCATATAGACTAGCTCTACCGCAGGGATACACAACGCCTTCCATGTATCTATGTTGAGGAAGTACATCGCTGACCCGTCACACATCCTCAAATGGGAAGAAATCAGTCTTGACAAAGATATTACGTTTAAAGAAGGACCGGTAGCAATACAGGATTGCCGAGAAAAGAACCTTAGAGGCAAGACGGTTCACTTGGTGAAAGTGCTATGGCATCATTGGGGAATTGAGGAATCTACTTGGGAACGCCAGGATTGGGTGAAGGCAAACTACCCCGAGCTTTTCGAAGGCAGTATGTAGTTGAATTTCAGGGACAAAATTGTTTTAAAGGGGATAGGTTGTGAAGCCCTAAAAAATATTTTCTCTTTAAAAACAAAAAAAAAAAAGGTTTTAATTATTTGCTTAAAGCCCCTCAGTTACTAGACTTATTTCGAACTAGTGTTCATTTAATCCAACTAGTGTTCATTTAATGCCAACTAGTGTCTTTTCATAATCCAACTAGTGTCTTTTCATAATCCAACTAAGTGTTTATTAGTGGGCTTTAATGAACCAATAAATCCTAACTTGTCTTTTCAATTCCAACTAGTGGGCTTTTATGCCATGTTACACCAAGTTTGCCTATAAATGTAGCTCACCTCTCAACTTCTTTCTATGGTTCTTCCCATATCTCTCTCCATTTGTTATATAGAGTTTAGATTAAGAATGTTTAAAGTGAGAGTAAGCATTTTCATAAAGGAGGAGAGTTGTAGATTTTGTGAAACCTTACATACCTTATGGCTTAGAATTTGGAGATTCATGGAGAAAGATTGAGATTCGAGTGTTAGCGACGAAGGAGATTGATTTGAGGTAATTTGGGTGATATACAATATGCTTCCTCTAAATCTCTTCACAAAGAGTTTATGTTAATTACTTTCAATTTGTAATCCTCTTGATTATTGTGATCATCTGATAAATCTTGTGAATCATTGTCTATTGACACGTTTGAGTACTTTGGTCATTTGATAAATTCTATGAAGTTGTTCTGTGTAGTTAATGTTTATTTGTCTGGCTAAATGACGTGGAAATGCTTCGTACATGGATCGAGTAGACCTTACCACTAGCTTGGACCAATAGCCCAAATAAGCGTTTGTGCTTGGGTGAGGTGGGTGAGGCTGGTCATTGGTCATGTACTCAGTAGGACCGGGTATTTGGTTCTGGATAAATTATCATATGTTGAGTGGACTTGTTTGTGTCATTTGGTAAATTGTTTGATTATCGAATCTAATTGGTTGTGTAATTATTGGATCTCTGCTAATTTATTTTCTGTCTGAGCCTTGTTATTCCTGTTGTATTGTATACTTCCCAAATTAAATTATTTTTCAGGCGTGGAGCAAATTTAGTGGCGGTTGGAGTTGAAGCATCTAAAGAGATTGTTTGAGTTGGAGATTCTTTTAATCCACAACTATATATTATTTTTGGAGATTTGTATAATTTATGTTTTGGAGACATTTGAGTTAATTATTTGTGAAGATGATTTGTATATTTGGGATTATGAGTTATCTACGATTATAAATTTGAGGTTGATTTGATTTATTAACGACCCGAAAGTCGGGGCGTTACATGTCCAACACAGTAGTTGTGAAAAAGAAGAATAAGAAATGAAGGGTCTGCGTGGACTTCACCAGCCTGAATAAGGCTTGTCCTAAAAATAACTTCCCTCTGCCTAAAATTGTTTAGCTGGTGGATGCCACTTCAGGCATGGGAGGATGAGCTTCCTGGATGCTTAAAAGGGATACCACCAGATAGCAATGTATCCCCTTAACGAGGAGAAGATTGCATTCATCATCCCAAAAGGGCTATACTGCTATAAAGTGATACCTTTCAGGTTAAAAAATGCAGGAGCAACCTACCAGAGGTTAGTGACCAAGATATTCAGACATCTGATTGGCAAGACAGTAGAAATATACATTGATGATATGGTCGTGAAGACCAAAGAACTTGGGAATCATCTTACTGACTTGAAGGTAGTTTTTAATATCCTGAGAACATATCGACTCTGACTTAATGCTTCGAAATGCGCATTTGGAGTCGGGTTTGGTAAGTTCTTGGGATACTTGGTTACTAGAAGGGGCATTAAGGCAAGCCCAGATCAAATTAAGGCCATTATTGACTTAAAGAGCTCGACGTCAGCGAAGCAAGTCCAGATTTTGACCGGCAAGGCGGCAACCCTGAACAGATTTATCAACTAAAGTTCTGATAAATGTAAACTATTTTTTAGTTTGTTAAAGAAGGCCACAAATGTTTTGTGGACGGAAGAGTGCGAAGTTGCCTTGACTGACTTAAAAAAGTACCTAACAACAGCTCCAGTTCTATCAAATCCAATATCTGGAGAAGAATTGTTCTTATACTTGGCAGTTTCAAAACACGTAGTAAGAGCGGTAGTAATCCGAGAGGAGGAGGGAGAACAAAAAAAGTGATATACTATGTGAGAAAAACTCTAGCAAGAGCAAAAACCAGGTACTTGTCCCTGAAGAAACTGACATTAGCCCTGGTGATGGCTTCTAAAAGTTAAATCACTACTTCCAAGCCCACAAGATTGTCGTGCTAACAGAGCATCCTCTGAAGTACTTGTTACAACATGGAGATCTGACAGGAAGAGTAGCCAGATGGGCAGTAA
This sequence comes from Camellia sinensis, assembly GCF_004153795.1. Classification (NCBI taxonomy): domain Eukaryota; kingdom Viridiplantae; phylum Streptophyta; class Magnoliopsida; order Ericales; family Theaceae; genus Camellia; species Camellia sinensis. The sequence continues at coordinate 137,938 of NW_021026548.1, read as the reverse complement.
TTCTAGGCCAATATGACTTGGAATTTAGGCCCAGAACAATAAGCAAGGGTCAGGTTTTGGTCGAATTTGTGGCCGAGTTCACGCCTGGTGCTATCCCCCGTTGAGCTCCGGTGAGCGACGACTTAGGATGTCTAGAAGAACCAAAGGAAACGCAACTAGGACCAAAGAACCTTACGTCGGCAAAGCTAAAGAAGGCAGAAGAAAAGCCAAAGCCCTGCGACATCAACATCAGTGACTCCTTTTGCCTGTTTATTGATAGAAGTTCAAACCGTCGATAAGCAGGTGCAGGAGTAGTGTTAGTATCGCCAGATGGGCGAATGTTAGAGCAGTCTATTCGTTTGGGGTTCAAGGCCTCAAACAACGAAGCAGAATACGAGGCACTGATTGCTGGACTAAAGCTAGCAACAGCAATGGAAGTCGATGAGGTGGTAGTCTTCTGTAACTCTAGCTTATTGTGAATCAAGCAACGGGTGAATATGCAGCCCGAGATGAAAAGATGATAGCCTATGTCAAAGAGGTTGTCAAGCTGCTCACGCTGTTCCATGATTGCCGACTACAGCAAGTTAGCCGAAATGATAACAGTCATGCCGATGTCTTAGCTAACCTAGCTAGTGCAATGAAATCAAGAGAGACAAGGACAATAATGGTTGATTATTTGTCAACCTCAAGTGTAGAACCACTGATCACAGAGTACGAAGCAATATGTGTGGAGATGGGTCCAAGTTAGATGGATGCAATAGTAATGTTCCTAAAAGATGGCAAGCTGCCGGACGACCGCAAAAAGGCGCATAAGACTAGATTGAAGTCGACCAAGTTCTGCTTGTCAACAGATGGCCATCTCTACAGAAGATCCTTCACTGGGACCCTTCTAAGATGTGTGCATCCATCTCAGGTTGAAGATTTTTTGTATGAAATACATGGAGGAGTTTGTTGAAGCCATGCAGGGGGTAGGTCACTTGCCTATAGAGCCATATCCCAGGGATACTAGTGGCCATACATGCAAAAGGATGCTGAAGAGAGCGGTAGTAATCTGAGAGGAGGAAGGAGAACAAAAAGTGATATACTATGTGAGAAAACTCTAGCAAGAGCAAAAACCAGGTACTTATCCCTGAGGAAACTGACATTAGCCTTGGTGATGGCTTCTAAAAGTTAAATCACTACTTCCAAGCCCACAAGATTGTCGTGCTAACAGAGCATCCTCTGAAGTACTTGTTACAGCATGGAGATCTGACAGGAAGAGTAGCCAAATGGGCGGTAATTCTAGGCCACTATGACTTGGAATTTAGGCCCAGAATAGCAATCAAAGGTCAGGTTTTGGTCGAATTTGTGGCCGAGTTCACGCCTGGTGCCATCCCCCGTTGAGCTCCGGTAAGTGACGACTTAGGATGTCTAGAAGAACCAAAGGAAACCCAACTAGGACCAAAGTACCTTACATCGGCAAAGCCAAAGAAGGCAGAAGAAAAGCCAAAGCCCTGCGACATCAACATCAGTGACTCCTTTTGCCTGTTTGTTGATAGAAGTTCAAGCCGTCAATAAGCAGGTGCAGGAGTAGAGTTAGTATCGCCAGATGGGCGAATGTTAGAGCAGTCTATTCATTTGGGGTTCAAGGCCTCAAACAACAAAGCAGAATACGAGGCACTGATTACTGGACTAAAGCTAGCAACAGCAATGGAAGTCAATGAGGTGGTAGTCTTTTGTAACTCTAGCTTATTGTGAATCAAGCAATAGGTGAATATGCAGCCCGAGATGAAAGGATGATAGCCTATGTCAAAGAGGTTGTCAAGCTGCTCACGCTATTCCATGATTGCTGACTACAGCAAGTTAGCCGAAATGATAACAGTCATGCCGATGCCTTGGCTAACCTAGCTAGTGCAATGAAATCAAGAGAGATAAGCACAATAATGGTTGATTATTTGTCAAGCTCAAGTGTAGAACCACTGATCACAGAGTACGAAGCAATATGTGTGGAGATGGGTCCAAGTTGGATGGATGTAATAGTAATGTTCCTAAGAGATGGAAAGCTACCGGACGACCGCAAAAAGGCGCATAAGACTAGATTGAAGTCGACCAGGTTCTGCCTGTCAACAGATGGCCATCTCTACAGAAGATCCTTCACTGGGACCCTTCTAAGATGTGTGCATCCATCTCAGGTTGAAGATTTTTTGTATGAAATACATGGAGGAGTTTGTTGAAGCCATGCAGGGGGTAGGTCACTTGCCTATAGAGCCATATCCCAGGGATACTAGTGGCCATACATGCAAAAGGATGCTGAAGCCTATGTCAGAAAGTGTGAGAAGTGTCAAAGGTTCGCCCCTTTGATAGATCAACCAACAACATATCTGAACCCAGTGTTCAGTCCTTGGCCGTTTGCCCAGTGGGGCATGGACCTAGTGGGACCACTGCCACAGGCAACCGGACAAAGAAAGTTCTTGCTGGTGGCCACAGACTACTTTACAAAATAGGTAGAGGTTGAACCCCTTGCAAAGATTCGAGATATTGGTGTGAAGAACTTCATATGGAAGAAATCATCATCAGGTTTGGCATCCCAAGGGCAATAATAGCAGATAATGGTACACAGTTTGACAGTAAGCTAATCAAAAGCTTATGTGTAAAGTATAAAATTAAGAACTACTATTCTACTCCACGTTTCCCTCAGAGCAATGGTCATGAAGAAGCATCCAATAAGACTATCTTGGATGGGATCAAGAAGAGGCTGGAAGCAGCAAAAGGGAAGTGGGTGAAAGAATTGCCCAATGTGCTCCGGGTATATTGGACTACACTGAGAAGATCAACTGGGAAGTCTCCTTTTGCCATGGCTTATGGCACTGAAGCAGTTATCCAACTGAAAGTTGGCATCCCTGGAATCAGAACCTAGGGAGTGGAAAATGGGACCAATGAGGCATTCTTAGCCCCGAGATATGGATGTATTGGAAGAAAAAAAGGAAGAAAGCAGTAGTTCTGCTAGGGGCACACTAGCAACAACTTGCTAGGGCTTACAACAGAGAAGGTCAACCCAAGATAGTTCAAGGTTGGGGATCTCGTCCTGAGAAAAGTTGTTGGCAACAAGAAGGATCCCAGGGAGGGCAAACTTGGCCCAAACTGGGAGGGGCCTTAGAGAATCATCTCGATTGCCAGCAATGGGAGATATCGGCTTGAAGACACTAATGGCAAAGAGTTGCCAAGACCCTGGAACACTTGCAATTTGAAGTTTTTTTATCATTAGTTTTTTTTTTCTTCGAAGTTTATGTCATAAATTAATTAGCCGAAGTAATAATAAACTGCTAGTTTGACTTTTATGAACTCGAAATTTGTGCAATAGGACTGACCAATTCTATGACGATGTTTTTGAATAAAACTTGACGAATAACTTAGACTTATTATATGGTAGAGTTGAATTATACTTGTATATAATAGAGTTGAATTAAGTTGGCGGTGTTTCTGAATGAAACCTAACGAATAACTTAGATTTATTATATGGCAGAGTTGAATTATACTTGCATATAATAGAATTGAACTAAGTTGACGATGATTCTGAATGAAACATGACGAATAACTTAGACTTTAGGGTAAATTACATTTATCTCCCCTGAGGTTTTTGACAAATAGAGGGACCTCCCCTGTGGTTTGAATAATTACAGTAACCTCCCCTACTTTAGCTGACAATGTCAAGATTCCCCCAATCCGTTAATTTTGCAGAAACGATGTTACTTGATTATACAAAATGACCATATTGCCCTTTCATTTGAACACAAAAAGACCAAAATACCCTTTAATTCCTATATCTTTCATACATACCTCACTAACATCATGCTCTGTCCCCATCTCTCTTTCATCTTACCTCCTCTCTCCTACCTATAATCTCTCCAACCAATACAACTGCCTCCGGCGATCCCCAAGCCCACCGGTGATTATTCTCCTCAATAGCTTGTGCAAAAATTAGTACGTACTTTCAATTTCTTCCATTCTAGTTCTAGGGTTTTGAAGCTCCCATACCAGTTAGGGTTTTCAGAGAGAGAGAGAAATGGTTAGCCACCGACAACCTCCTCCTCTGCAATGACTATGACTGGGACGCCCACGGCAGCTGCTTCGTCTCTGCCTCACACGATCGCAACCCTGTCAGGGTCTCTCAGCATCTCCCTCTCCTCTCGAGCTCGCTTTAGCTTGGGGTGTCGTCTCTGCCTCCTCCTCCAATATTGAAGCTGCCGCAGCTGCGCTAGGCCGTTTCTCCTCCTCCTCCTCCGAACCTTCCCTCAAAATCGTATATCTAAACTTTAGACGCGTCGATTTTCTGGTCTCCGTCGCTCGATTTTCGCTTCCTTTCCGCCGAGGACGGTGACTTCTCGAACTTCTCCCCCCAACGCGACGTGATCAAACCCTATATATATATATATGTATCAAACATAAAATAGAGAATTGAATCAAACCCTATGTATATATATATTTGATTGAATAAAAAAAAAGAGAATTGAATCAATATATATATCACACACACACACACACATATATGTATACATAAATATCTTACATATATATACCTTTATGTATATTTCTGATTTTGTGGGAGGTGCTACAATGGTGAATGGGTTGGTATTTGGCGATGACAGGAGTAGAAGGTGAATTAGAAGGCAATAAGGCTGTAGAAGTTGGATGAATTAGAACGCAGTTAGGGTATTTTGGACATTTCATAATTTACAATGAGTGACATCAGCACTTTCTGTTAGATCTTCTAACGACAGTCACAGTTTAGGGGAATCTTGACATTGTCAGGTAAAGTAGGGGAGGTTATTGTAATTATTCAAACCACAGGGGAGGTCTCTGTATTTTTCAGAAACCTCAGGGGAGGTAAATGTAATTTACCGTAGACTTTATTATATGGCAGAGTTGAATTATACTTGCATATAATAGAGTTGAACTAAGTTGGCGATATTTCTGAATAAAACATGACGAATAACTTAGACTTATTATATAGAAGAGTTGAATTATACTTGCATATAATAGAGTTGAACTAAGTTGGCGATGTTTCTAAATGAAACATGACGAATAACTTACTTATTATATAGCAGAGTTGAATTATACTTGCATAAGATAGAGTTGAACTAAGTTGAATTAACTTAGACTTGCCATATCGGCAAAGTTGAACTCAGACTTGCTTAATGTGTCGGCATAATGGAACTAAGTTCGCCTTAGTTAGATTAACAGAGAAACCAAGGTCGAACACCTCGGCTACTCTTTGTTTGAATCTGACTTCGGCAATAGACCATAAACGCATATTGTGAACTTAAGTGGAACTTAGGTTCACATTAGGGAGCAGGGAGCACGAATGATAAATAAGTTGGAGAGCTTGGTACTTATTGAAATTTTTAGAAGAAATTTACAAGTTAGACTGGGCTTGACACTTGTTAAAAATTCAGAACAATTTACAAGTTGAAGATAGCTGAGATAATAAAGGAAGCGGTATCCGAGGTATTCATTATCCGAGATAACCGACCAAGCTGTCAGGCTTGGAAGGGTTGAAAGGGTGAAGTCCTGCTAAAAGACAACAAGTATAAGTAATGGAAGAACGCTTGTAAAAATGTTTGAATCAAATATTTTTAAGTGTTGCTTGACCAAGAATACAATAAAAGGTGAACTTCAAGGTAGTTTGGTTTGAGGTAACCAACTATAGGTGGGTCCGAGGTAATACTTGTCCAAGGTGTTCTAAGCCGAAGTAATCACTCAAAGAAAGTTGTGGAAGTACAAAAATATTCTAAGTATGGAAGCATACATTCAACACTTAGAAAAAAAAGAAGGCATGCATTTAAAAAGAAAACTTGTTCAAACTATAAGGAAGGGGGGCACATCGGCCAAATTGAAACTAACATTGTTCAAAAAGATTACAAATTATTGAAAAAAGAAAAGATTACAACTAGAAGAAAATATCCTAAGCATTAGGGATGATCTCGGATTGCTCATGTAACAATCCGGACCCATAATTAACGTTAATCCATGCTTTAATATGCCTAATAAGTTCTTTAGATCAAAACCTGAATTAAATTGCATGTGTGTTGCCTTATTTGTGTTGCCTTATCTGTTTAACATAGAATGATCTGTTCACGTTTCCGATATGTTCTGCAAATTGAAGGCTTTATCGACATCCGATTCAGAAATTGACTTGATTTATGTGTTAATTAAAATTTTTAGAATTTTATGGTAGGCTTAATTGAAATTCCATTTGGAACAAATAATTAGACTAATTTAATGCGAGATGATTGCCTTTAACCTTAATTGAACATATGTCCTTAGATGGGCTATATACTTGATCCCATTAGGTCATTTTTATATCACCAACTCATGCTCCTAAGACACACAAACGTAAGAGACAAGTGAGAGACTAAGAAAGGGTTTAGGATCAAGTAAGAAAGGGGAGGCTTGCAAGAAATTGTTGAGAGATTGAAAAATATTTGAGAGTTACAACTTCAACACTTGTGAACTCAAGCCTCTAGGTAAGAATTTTATCCTTAAGCCTTGAAATCTAGACTATAATGCATGAACATAAGAGAATTATGTTGATTAATGCAAGAATTGAGTTAGAAATGAATTTATTGAGTCATATCACGCATGCATGCATTTCAGTTTAATTTCCAAAAAATTTCCTCATGCATGTCTTGAATTCACCTTAATTTTGGGAAATCATCAAGTTTCTTGTTGTTTTGTAGCATTTTATCATGTTTTGAGAAGCTTAAGTTCAAAGAAATTCATGCATGTCATGTTCATGGAACATTCATAAATTTAAGTTGAATTTTTGCACAATTGGCAAGCTATTGGGGCATGATTTCTTGAAATGATCTTTAATGCATGATATTTTATGAGTTTCTAAGTGTTTCCTCAAGTTTTGTCCTAGAAAAACTGAGTTTTGATGCGTTAAGATTGAGTTTTGGACCATGGAAGCAAATATGGAAATTCCAGAATTTGCACCCTCCGCTCGAGTGAACTATTGTATGCTCGAGCGACCACCTTTGTTTTTGTACCTCTGCTCGAGCAACCAGAAGTTCGCTCGAGTATGAAATGCATGCTCCCAGAAGTTCATGTGTTTTTGCAGATCACTCGAGCAACAAAAGACATGCTCGAGCGAAGGTTTGAGTCTTACACTCGAGCGAGGATCAAGCGTCCGTCAAGCATGAAAATCAAGCAACCAATACTTTTTCAAAGTTTGCAAACCACTCGAGCGAAGGGAGTTGCGCTCGAGCAAACCCTCACATTTTGCATGGTCGCTCAAGCGGGGAAAGCCACGCTCAAGCGTGGACCCTCTTTTCAGCAAGTTTTGAAAAATGCTTTCAAGTACATTTTTGCATCCTCATTCCATCATAGGCATTCCTAGGTTAAGATTAAAATACTATAATGAGGATGAAGGCTAGAAACACACTAAGAACAAATGAAATAAGTATGTACAATTTGAGCGTGTGTTTCAATGTATGTATCTGTCATGTTATGTAGATCGCGCGCCTCAAGTTAAGTGTCTACTCGTCTATTTAGAGCCACCGGTTATCTGTGAGTAATAATTTTGTAAAGCTATGTTCAATTATAAATATTTTTTGAATGATATAAGATGATCTATTTCTGAAATATTATTTTCTGTATGAATGAATGGTTGTCCAATATTTTTGTAATGTATTTATGGCATTCTTAGCTTCAGATGACATCTGTTATCTGTTCTGTAATGTCCTAATTATGGGTCAACTGTTGTAGACCGCCCCGAACTCCCGACTCTACACGCGAGGGCACGAATCGTTTGTTCTTAGCTATTACAGTTCGGACTCCTGTCACGGTTCTGAATCTAATCTCACAAAGTGCAATGTGAGACCGATGAATCACTAAAGAGTCCAAATCCGGCAAATCGTTTTGGAAAATCGATTTTAATAAAGAAATGCCAAACATGGACTGCTTTGCCAGATACAGAGTCGCCACCTAAATGTTTTATTTTAGAGAAATTTAGGAAACTCTGACTCGTGCTTAAGGCCACGTGTCCGTCATCACCAAAGATGCCTCAGCTCGGGAACTTGAGTACAAGGGGGGAAGGTCATGCAATGAGCACCCCCGCTCGCTCGATCAAAGATCGGCCTTTACTAACATGATATTTTGTTTTTGAAAACACATGTGTTCTTATTCCGGTTATTAACCTAGAATTACTATGTGATGCGCACAACATACAAGTATAGACTAGATCGCCTAAGTTGGAACAAAACGTTTCATGTTCATTTGTTTGAAAACGGTTTAGAGGTGCTACTTGCAAGTAGGCTAAGTCATGGATTTTGCCACCCTTAAGTGGGCTTAGAAAACATGATTGTGCCACTCTAAAATGGGCTTAAAACACACATTTTGATGAATTGTTCCAATTCAAGCAATCCAACATTCACCCACAGGCATTCATACAGTTAATCACTTAAGCAGTTAGCCTCATAGCAAGCATGCTAACATGGCAACATACACATCTCATGCAGTATGCTAAAGCGTAGACACTCACAGTGTACTCCGAGCCAAAACAGAGAACTAGTTAGAAATCATGCATGATCCTAGTTCATGTTAAAATGGCTAATGCAACACATGCAAAAATGCAACTAAAACAGGCTCGGCTATTCTAAAATGTCATGTGAATTCCACTTGATAACATGTATTCAAACTGGTATTGAAATACAATGTAGTTAGTATGATGCACAGAGCCCGGTGCATGCAAAATAGATGAATGATGCACGAATGCAAGCATAAGGATGCTAATTGAAATATGCCCTAAAACTGACCATCGAAAGTGGTTAAGTAAAAGGGAGAAAGAAATGGGGTTGGAAGACATGCATTGCACACACACATGCTTATTACAAAATTCGCCCTCTCGACGGAGGGTCCGAATGAATAAGCTAAGCTAGCTATGCTAAGCTAATTAATTATTACACAATCGAATTGAAACAAATAGCTACACTAAGCTAGTTGAGATATTACACAACAAATCAAATGATTAAATTACACGAACTAATCATGAATACTGAAATGGCCTCACAGGCGATGAAGAGATGCATGCTCGGTCGACTTCGCTCTGAAATCCACTACTGTGCCTCGTGTTGCCTCTGTTTGCACTGTTCTGCATCTCTGAAAATTGTGCCAACTTCCATAGTGCTTCTGACCCATTTTAGGAACAATCTGAGAGGTGGTCGGCCAAGAGGAATGGCCATCAGCCAAGTTTAATAGTCATCGGCCAATTTTGTAGTCGATCGGCAGACTTTTATGGTCGATTGGCAGATCTGATGATCGATCGGCCAACACTTCCTGCAAATTCTCCTTTTGCTGCAACAGAGCACTAACAAAGGCATGGCAGTGTATTTGCAAGAAAATGTGTGTGCAACCACACTCCTTATCATGTTTAAAGCTCAAAGGAGTGTAGTGCTCGACTCTCGAACCACCAATCACACATCTCAATGCATGATGGCCAAAGATGCCAAGTTGCACATATTAATGACAAATGAATGCACAAAAACACATAAGGGACCTTATCCTCTATCATGCTTGATCAAGAGAGTAGGCGACCGAGAATTGAGGCGCGTTTCATCACTTCAAGTATGAAACGTCTCTCGTTTCTCGTGTTTGGACTAACACCCTATCCAAACACAAATGCAATGCAACATGAGCATGTCAACACAATACAAACAACAAACATGCAAATATCATGCAATGCAACAAGCATGCAACAACATGCTATATGGACTTAAACCGGATATGGGTAGACCTCAATCATGTCCAAAACAGTGGCCATAATGCTGAAATAAAGGCATGAAAGCAAGAGAAATGCATGCACATGTATTGGCTCACCAATTAGGCATAAGAACACAACGCTCAAAAGTGCTCAAGGAGTGACAAATGTGGAAGTGTAACAACCCTATAAGCATTGAAATTAGGTATGAAATGATGCCAAATCATTCAATCAACACAAGCAAGGCATGCAAGAGTCTTTAAGGCACAAAGCTACTAAGGAGGACTACTCTAGAGACATGCAATACATGGCACAAATGCATGAACCAAGCATGGACAGAGTTCAAATAGGTCTAAGCAAAGACCAAAACATGCTAAGACGGGGGCTCAAATGTCTAAGCACGCATGCATGCACACTAGGCCATAAGCAAGGCAATAATGCACAACCCTTAGAGGCACTCAAAGGGTGAAAGAAGTGGAAACATGGCAATGCTACATGCTCTGAAATACCATGTTAAATGATGCCAAATCATCCAAGCAACGCAAATGAAGCATGCTATGGTGCTCAAAACTCAAAGCTAGCAAGCCCAATTGCACTACAACTATGCAATACATGAAGCATATGACCAAGGCAATCCAAAACAATCCTAGAGCATGTCAAAATGATACTAAAACATGTATGGAAGGAAGCCAAAATAAACTAGCATGAGGGGCATGAAGCATGGAGTATGCAAGGCCAAAATGGAGGATTACACTACACCTACCAAGACCAAGCATGAGATGGCTTCGCCAATAAAAATCAGAGTTATATCATGGAAAAATAACCCCAAAAACACACTGAAATAATAGCTCGCAAGCTTAGGCGTGAAGGCATACACAATGGCTTATGTTTAGGACATCAAGCATGAACCTTCCAAAGCATGGAAATAGTGACAAATGTGAGAACATGGCAATTAAACAAGCTTTGAAATCACATTATAAATGATACTAAATCATGAAAATAGCTCAAGCAATGCATGCTAATGGACTCAATACACAAAGCCAGTGAGCTAGGTTGAACCATGGCTATACAAAACAATGCATGCATGACCAAAATAATACAAATCAGAGCTAGAGCATGCTAAAAAATGACCAAAAGCTTCTTAGAGTTGAGCCAAAATCATGCTAGAACGATAGTCAAAAGCATGATGTACATTAGGCTAGTGAATGGAAATGCACTACAAGTGCATGGGGCATGTATGGGGCTATCAAACCAAACCTTAACAGAGGAATCTCATGGAAAAACAACAACAAGAACATGCTAAGATGGACTCAAAACATGCTAGAAAGACATGCTACTTCATGAAGCATACAAGGCTAGTTTGTATGAATTACACTACAAGTGTATAAACCATGTAAGGGGTGATAAAACCAAGTCAAAACAGTGGTATGCCATGCTGAAATAAGGCCTAATACATGCTAAGATGGAGCCAAAACAAGCTTGACAAACATGCCACTTTGATGAGCCATCTATACAAGCATACAAGACACAAGTAAAGGGGATGACCCTCTCCTATTTAAGACCTCAAAATACACTTTCCATCATTGAAATTCCTCTGGAATTCAGTGGTAGAAAGGTCATGCAAAGACTAAAACAAAAGCCTAAAGATGTGGCCCAAAACAAGGAAAAATAAGGCACAAAAGGGGGTAGACCACCCCCAACACCAACAAGACCTTAAACAATCATTTCAAACACATGAAAATGAAGCCTTTTACAGTTGAGAGTTAAGCCAAAATATGCATGAAAATAAGGCTAAGTAAACAATGAACACAAAGTTTAAAAGAGGGTTAGTGACTCACCGTTGTAGAACAACTTAAAAGAGGCAACTCCAGTAACTTTTTGACCTAAAAACCAAACTCTGAGTTCAAACAAAACCCTCAAGTACCTCAACAACAAGAGTATGGTGTTTGAGTAGGTGCTTTAGTGCAAAAGTGTGAAGAAATTACACTTTCAAGCACAAACAAGCACAAATATAGAGAGAGAGGAAGAAATATAGAGAGAGATGTATAACTTGTATCTCAAATTTTCAGAACCTCTGGAAAGGGAGAGGGGTCTCCCTTCTTATAGAAAATCAAACCTCAAGCTTGTTGAGCAAGCTTGAGACTTGATTCAATCCCTCCATACATGTGTATGGAGGATGAAATCTGTGCTCACCAGCGGTCACAGCTGGCACAAAAATATCTGCAAAAGAAAATAAAAAGGCCTCGGCCAAAAGATATGGCCGATTGTCCAAAAGGAGAGCCGATCGGCCAAAAAGAGTGTCGATCGACCATCACTGATGGCCGATAACAAGAAAACATGGCCGATAAGCACAAGGCTTGGCCGATGGGTCGTAAGGCTGGCCAACAAGCCACTCTCTTCCTTCAGAAACAAAACCACAAGTCCTTGGTCCACAACCAAGCACAAAACAGACAAGTTGAAAGGTTTTAAGGCAAGACGCGCAACCAAGACCTTCAGGAACTCAAAACGAACACGAGCATGGATGATCATCAAGTGTTCAAACGATGACGTCCAAGTATTGAGGACAGTCAAAAATGGGGTGTCTACAACTGTACGTCTCATGAGCCAACTGTACCGTCTCCATGCACATGAGTCAACTATATGACTTTATGGTCGTCCCTTATGGGTCAACTGTTTCTGCTAGTGCTAATGAATGTACCACGTATGATTAACTACAAGTTCCAATTATGAATATGACTCTGAATCTGTATATGTTATGTATTATCATTTCTGAACATAATTATGAATTCATTTCTGATAACTATTGAATTTTGTTTTCTGTAACTTTTATGGGCAACTTTCATTAAAACCCTTTTTACTCTGTCATTATTCACTAGGCTCCAGCTCACTGTATATAAGTGAGCAGGCACGTGACCAGGCCCAGAGTTGATGGCCTAGGATTCTGTTTTGTCAGCCAACTACCGTGCCTCTCGAGGAGGTTCCTTTTGAGAGGATCATATCAAGGCTTTAGTTGAGTTTGTTTTGCATATCTGCACTTGGGCTAAGTTCCCTTCGACTCTATCTGTGTAATTGGGTGACGTAAGACTAATGTATTTTCGACGTCACATCTATATATATATATATATATATATAAGTTTGTTTTGAAAATTTTTGTCCCATGTATGTCTGCACAACTCTATGAACTATGTAAATTTTATATACTTACTTCCGCAGCCCCTATTATATGTTATTCTGTTTAGAGGCCTTTGGTGATCCAATGATTATTGGCCAGTTATGATGCTAAACCCATAGGGGCGGGTTCGAGTCGTGATAGCTCAACCTCAGCCGTTGGCGGTGTGTCGACCTCGATTGGCAGTGTTGCTTCCCTTTCAGCCGCGATCTCAGCGTCTATCTCCAGCAATGTATGATCCAAACTCTTCTCAGTCGCCTGGACATCGGCCTCAAAGGATGTCTTTTTTGGAGAAGAGTTGTTGAGAACCTCATCTTCCTCCTCATCTTAAGTTAAGTCCAAGACTTGATCATTCAGAGTTGGGGACTTGGCCCCAGCAGTAGCAACATCTTCAGACTTATTGGCCTCAGCATGTTCTTCTGTCTCGGCCTTAGAGTGGCTTAAAGTAGAGGGGAATGATAAAACTAGTCGGCTGGCATCATAGAGAGGCGAATCCTCGAGAACAGCCAACTTATTCAACACAGCCATCCAGCCAAGGGTGTAACCCTTGTTACATACATGGTTGACTTGTTTCTTGTAGGCATCACAGACGTCGGCTACTTCCTCGGCATAGACCTTCTCATCGGCCACTTTGATCTCGACCGCCTTTGGGGCAAGTGCTGCTTGGAGCTCAGTCTTTTTTTTCTTAGCCTCTTTTGCCTCGACCTAAGCAACCTCGACAATGTTTTTAAAGGCCTCAGCATGGCTCTCGACTTTTTTCATGGCCGACTGAGCAGCCTTTGCCTGATCCAGAAGACCTCGGATACGAGCCTCGGCCTTGTTTAATGAAAGAAGGAGCTTAACTACCTCCTTTGTTTTGTCGGTCAACTCCTTCTTGAATGCCTTGGTCTTTACCGCAAAGGAGTGACCTTGCTGGATGGCCTGCAAGAAGAAATTAGAAATTTTGGTTAAAGTACAAGCAAAAACTCAGAATTGAAATTGAACAACAAGAAGCAAAGTACATAAAGCTTACCAAAACATAGTGCTGCATCATCAGAGCATAGTTCTCATACTCTGTTAACTCGGCCATACGGTTGATGTCGGCCGGTAGAAGGACGGTAATAGAAAGTGTAATAACCCGACCCTCGCATGTGTTTCTGGTACATTTTCAATATCTTATTCTGTGCATTTAAATGCTTAATGTGAAGTTTCATGTGAAATTAAGTTTAAGCAAAAGGATTTTATGATTAGGGACATGTATCTGTTTAATAAGAAAACATATCTGTCACAATTAAAACATTTGGATAAAAAATTGAGAGCCTTAGAGGCTTAATAATCTGAAATTGACTTTATATTTGAGATCAGCATAATTTTTAAGTTACAATAAGCATTTTTCCAAAAATTTGATCTGGGACGATTAAACTGATTAAATTTCGTCTTTATTCACCTTTGGATATATATGTCCATGTTCTTTGCAAATTTGACTTAGAAACCATTTCTCAAAATATCCCCTGGGAGAGAAAAAGCAAGTGTAGAGGAGAAGAACAAAGGGGAGAGAATTTCATCAAGGAAGAGATTGGGAATTTGAGAGGGTTTGTTGAGATTCTAATTCAAGGTATGTTTAACCTATTCTAATTGATCCCTCTCTTTGATTTGAGAAGGAATTCCCCCATGTTATGTAAGTTAGGGTTTATAATATGGGTCAAGCATGTATTAAGTGATTAATTGGGATGATGTCTCTCATGTTTGATGGATTTGGAATTATTTTGACCCATTTAGTGAGAATTTACATTTTATTTCTTCAATTATACATTTGAGCTCATCTATGTAAACAAATGGCTAAGTGTGTGTATATTTGTGTGAGGAAGTTGGAAATCCCATGGAATTGGATTGTGTTTATGAGTTTTAAGAAACTAAAAGTTTGATTGAATGTGTAATCCATGCGAAGGTGATAATTATACCATTATGTTGTCTTAATTCCTTCATTTTTGGGCCTTGATATGTTGTAACTTAGTGAAATTGTGCTTTGAATTCGGACTGCCCAAAACAGGGGCCACGGCCGCACGTGCGGAGGTCATGCCCACACGTGCGGAACACCACCGCACGTGCGGAGGTCATAGCCGCACGTGCGGCCCAGGCCGAAAAATTTGCCTGCTCCGTTTTGCATGCTTGATCCTCTGATGTTATTAAAATAATTATTTGGTAATCTTAGACCGGTTGTAAATTCATTCGAAGCATAACGACTCAGAAAATGATTTAAAAAGGAAAAAGAGAACTAAATTGTGAATTATGTTTGTGTGTAGGACATACTCCAGGAGGAATTATCGCTCCACCGCAGCACGGTGAGTAGTAGTACTGTAATCGTACATTTACTTACCGTTAATAATTCTTATTATTAATGCTCTATTCTTTGCAAAGTAATTGCGTTAACATTTATGTTGATTGGAAATCGGTGTGAGTTTATGTGACCGTTGAAATACATCGGTATGACTTTGGAACTACTCTGCATTCCGGTTACGGTTAATGGTTATCGTTAATGTGCTATAACCTATAAATTACCTATGACTCCGTATAAGAATTGCATACAAATTAGTAATACTGTGGAGTTGGTTAATAGAAAGAAATTGTGAATGTAAACCCCGCTTACCGGGAACATGATATCCTGTATGTCCTATCAGGGACCCCTACAGTCTGTTTGGTCCAATACGTGTCTTATGACATAGATATCTGCCTAAAATGGATCATCATAATTGGATAGTCGGATAGAACTACGAATAGTGCGTTTTGCTTACTGTTAATAGGCATTATTAGCGTTCTGTTATTTGTAAGTTAACCTTATTGATTCAAGGTGAACAAATGGAACAATGATGCTTGTGAGCCCCGAATCATTCTGTTTGCCAATGATGAATCGAAACCGCTATGAGATAAATTGTTCTGTCCCTATTGATCGCACTGTAATGATACATGTGTCTTCTATCAATAAGTATTGTTAATGTTATGATATACATAAAATGATTATGTCAACTTGTAATGAACCATTGTGTGACGGTATTCTTATAAATCTGAGGTATTCTATTCTGTTTGTTAGTTCTGTTAATGTTATGACCTGATATGTGTTACGCGGTCTTTAAGACCTAATGATTTCTGATATGGAACAAAGTGTTGTACAGAACTAAGTGCTGCAATGCGAGTCACCTCTAGAATCCGTGCGAGACACCTCTTGGGTCCATACATATATGAACTGGGCTTAAAGCCAATCTGTTAATATCTGGGCCCGAGGCCAATCTGTGAGGCCTATGGCCGTTCTATGGAATCTGTGAGGCCTATGGCCGTTCTATG
>NW_021026548.1:0-60781 GCF_004153795.1 Camellia sinensis | reverse complement strand
AATAAATGGCACAATGGATATTCAATCAACATTTCATTTCTTCATTCTTCTCAATTAATTATCCCAATTAATTAAACAATGTAATTAGGCCATTTTCCATAATTACCATTTCAACCCTTAGGTCCCATTTTCATCAGTGATGCAACAATCATTCCATTTTTTCATGCCAAACATGCATCTAGGTTTATTATGAATAAAACCCCAACTTTTGTAAAATTACACAAAAGCCCCAAACTTTTACAAAATTACCAAACCAAGCCCAACATCTCGAAATACCAAAATTTAAAGACAAAACCCATAGAGAGGAGTAGGTTATCCCTACCTTGAAGTTTAAGCCACAAAGGAGATGAAGACTCGAAGATCAACTTGCTCCAAATCCAACCTTTTTCAGATTAAATCGAAGCTCTCAACGCCCTCTATCTTTTTAACAAAGGCCCTAGGCTAGATTCACACCCTAGGGAGATCAAATCTTAGAGAGAGTGCAAGTTTAGAGAGAGAGGGTGTCGGAATTAGGTTTTGCTCAAAGAAAGGGACTAAAAAAGTGATGTTTAAGACGCTGCTGTCCGCTGATATAAAACACGCTCGCTCGAGCGAAGACTTGGTCGCTCGAGCGACCAGACATAGAAAACTCTCGCTCGAGCCAAGAAGTTCTCGATCGAGCGAAGAAAAATCCAGCCCGCTCGAGCGAAGGAAGCTCGCTCGAGCCAAGAAAGACAGCTCTCAGGTCCAGAACCAGACGTAACACCACTCTCGCTCGAGCGACAAACTCCTCGCTCGAGCGAAGGATCAAAAATCTGGGCAGCAACACTAGGCTCCCAAACACAACCAACTTGTAACAAACCTGCCCAACACATCCCATAACTCAATATACAAAGTACAAAGGATGCAAACACGATAATAAACAACAACCAAAATCCACGGACACATGTCCGGATCACTGTACAACAAGGGTAAACCCGGGATCGCTATATCAAGTGTAGGTGGTGTGGCAAGCTCTCTCGACAGAGGAGGAAGTGACTCAAACTGGGCTTTCCATGGAGGAAAATCCGGTGTAGAAGAAGAATTAAGCAAGACATTCACCTCCTCAACTGACCCATCTATATCAAAATTTTCAAACCCAAAATGAGCTAGACAAGCCTCTAAAGGGTCCTCTACAAGAATGGAGGGCAAAGCCTCCTCAACAATCTCATCCACAACATCCACTAATAAGCACGCCTCTCTCTCTCATAAGGTTGTTGTGATGCTTGGAAAACATCAAGTTTCACTTGCATGTTACCAAATGAAACTTCCATAACCCCGGTCCGACAATTAATGCATGCATTGGTCGTAGCCAAGAAAGGTCAACCCAAAATCACCGGGATTTGTTTCCTCGAACTAGCTACCGGTTCCATATCTAAAACCAAAAAGTCAACAGGGAAGTAGAACCTATCAACCTTAACTAACACATCCTCAATCATGCCTCGTGGCACTTTGAGGGACCGGTCAGCCAACTGAAGAGTAACAGTAGTGGGCTTCAGCCCGCCAAGCCCAAATTCCTCGTACACAGAGTACGGCAACAAATTAACACTAGCCCCTAAATCCAATAAGGCCCTATTAATGAAGTGGTCCCCTATAATGCATGCAATGGTTGGGGCACCTGGGTCCTTAAGGTTAGGAGGTGTGTCATTCAGCAAGATGGAGCTTACTTGCTCCGTGAGTAGGACTTTTTGGGACACATGTGTCCTAGATTTACGCTTTTGCGTACAAAGGTCCTTCAGAAATTTGGCATATGATGGTACTTGCTTAATCGCCTCCAACAGGGGGAGGTTGATTTTTACCTGTTTAAAGACCTTTATCATTGCCTCCATAGATGCCGCCTTCTTATTAAAAGGGGACGGTGTATCAAGGCACTGGGGAAAGGGTGCCTTAGGCATATATGGTGCCTTGGGCTCAAATGAAGTGCTAGGGACTAAGTCATCCTCTTAAGTGTTTTCCCCTCACCCTTACTCTCACTAGGTGAACCACCGTGGTCACCCTTCCTAACTCTAGCTGCATCAGACGCAACTGACTGAGGCTCTAACTCCCTACCACTTCTCAAAGCAACCACCGCCTGCACTTGCTCATGCTGCTTACCATTCCCACCTGAACTCTCTACCCCGTATTGTCCCTTAGGGTTGGCCACAATTTGACTTGGTAATTTTCCCTCCTCTCTCTGATTCATGTTGTTAGTCATTTGACCCAATTGGGTCTCTATCTTGGCAATAGAGTGAGTGTGGGAGTGAACTATTGGTGTTAACCCCTTAAGTTCTGAGAGAACTTCCAACACCTGAGTCTCAAAGGCAGAGTTGCCCTGAGGAATAGGTGGGGGTTGTGGTTAAGGTTGTCAGTATGGTTGTGGGGGTCTATAAGGTTGCAGTGGTCGGTAAGATGATTGGTTGGCAAAATTATTGAAATTCTGCCTTGGTGGTAGAGGATTGTAAGAAGTGCCTTGTGAAGGGGGTCTCCATGAGAAGTTAGGGTGATTCCTCCATCCCGGATTGTATGTGTTGGAGTATGGATCATTACTCGGGTTGGAGAATCCTTGAGCTGCATTTACATGCTCTTGGACTAACTCCGAAAATTGTGATGCCGAAGGGCACTCACTCAAGTCATGAGCAGGGCTCGCACAAATAACACATGCCTCGTGAAATTGAGGCTGATCTTGTTGGGTAGGGGCATGTCCCGTAGCTAATAATTGGTCCATCTTGCGGGACAGTGCCTCTACTTGTTGGGCTAACTCTAGGTTTTGCCCGACCTCATAAATGCCCCCTCTTTCCGGGGCTCCAACTACGGGTTGCCGGACTTGCCGGGCTGCAGAGGCATGGTAAAAGGAATTATCACTTAAGTTCTCAAACAATTGCCATGCCTCGACATCATTTTTAAACATAAATGTCCCACCACAAGACGAATCCACCATTTGGCGGTATGGCTCAGTTAAGCCATAATAAAATGTTTGAACAAGTTGCCAATCAGGCACTTGGTGGTGGGGACACTGTTGGAGAAGGTCTCTAAGTCTTTCCCACGTCTCATGGAATTGCTCGCCATCCATTTGAGCAAAGTTTGTGATGGCTCGCCTAAGTTGGTTGGTTTTACCTATGGGAAAGTACTTCTCCAAAAACCGTTGCTGTAATTGGTCCCAAGTTGTGATTGAGTTAGCAGGTAAAGAATTTAGCCAATGTTTGGCTTTATCCTTTAACGAGAATGGAAACAATTGCAACATTAAGGCTTCATTTGTGAAATTCTGGATCCTCACCGTCGAGCAAATTTCTAGAAATTCATTCAAATGCTTATGAGGATCATCATGAGTTAGTCCATGGAATGATGGGAGCATTTGTATGGTGCTGGACTTAATCTCATAATGAGTAGCAGTGGTATTGGGTAATTGGATGCATGATGGTGATGTATATGCAGTGGGTGTAAAATAATCCTTAAGTGTCCGGTTGGGCACATTCGGGACATTAGGATCTGCCATCTCTAATGGCTCAATGTATGAATATTCAAGCCTAGGAATATGGGCAGAGGTCCTAAGTCTCCTAAGGGTCCTTTCTAGTTCAAGGTCCAAACTCCACAATTCAGGGCGATAAGAACGACGCCTGTGCATACACTACCCAAACACACACAACAAGTTCCGACTCTGTGCACTAAGTATGAAAGCAAAATACCAAAGAAGGAAATACTCACAGCGGTTTAACGAAAACGCTTTACTCATCTTGCAGATGCTTGACGTGTAGACATTGTTTCCAACCTCTGTTTGAGCTTTGACTTTCGTTTTAGCACTTTGGTGCTTTGCTTGTGAGTGTTTGCTTCTGTTTACTCACTTTAGTGCTGCGGTTTTTATTTAAGCTCGGCAGCGCTCCGCTTGCACTTCAATGATAGCTCCAATTTCAACCACTCTGCACACTTAGCAACACCAAAAGCATAAAATCCTAAACTAAAAATTAAATGCCGTCGCCAATATTCATTAGCGACGACACTTTTAGCGACGGTATTTGGCTGATGCAAAAAAAACTCTTTTCGCGACGGCAAGGCTTTACCGTCGCAAAAAATTAAGATTTTCGTAGCTTTTTGGCGACGGAAGTTTACCGTCGCAAAAAAAAATTCTACCGTCGCAAAAAACAATGGCGACGGCACTTGCCGTCGCTAAAGCCCTTTTGCAACCCCCTCTGTTGCGACCCCCACTTGCCGTCGCAAAAAACTATTTGCCGTCGCAAAAAACTATTAGCGACGGCGTTTGGAGTATTTGCGACGGCGTTTTGCCGTCGCAAAAAATAAATTTTTTTGTAGTGTAATTTTTGGGAAAAATCCTAGGGTAAAGAATTCACCACTAATCACATAAATAAGATTTAACATCGGCCATCAATTGCAATTTGGTTTGAAATACCGAATATTTCATAACTACAAGTTTGAAATATTGATCAAGAGGGTTGTCGCATTCAACGTACAGGCACGAATCATCTCGAGTAGCACGAGGTGTATGCTCTAAACTATGATAGCAACACGACCCGTCTCTCGTAGCATGACTCGTCTCGTACTTTGAATACAAACACAAAGAATACTAATGTATGGAAAGCATTAAACAATCATAGAGAGTAGAATGCTTGAAGAGAAGAACGAAACAATTATTTATAAACTTCTAAAACATCCATACATTCATTCAAACCAAGTTACAATGAAAGCTCGTGAAAAATTCCATTACATGGCTAGGGTTTCATCAAAACCCTAGAAAAGACGACTAGCCACTCATGGAGGAGTGGAAAGAGGAAGAAGATGAAGAAGAAGCCCCCATGGAAGTGTTTTCCAAGCTTTGGTAGTGTCTCCCCCTTTGGAACCCTAGCCTCCCTCTTTTCTGTATTCAATTTTCGAACCCTAACTGTGACTGATTTTCTGTCTTTTATTCGGAGCAAAATAGACCAAAAAGTCTGTGCACGCGTCCCTAGGTGGGCCGTTCGTGTGGTGGTGTGGGTTGCTCATGCGGTGGTGGACCGCACGTGTGGTGGAACTTGGCCGCACGTGCGGTGGTCTGGTGGACTCAGATTTTTCACGTCTCGCTTGGAGAATTTGATTTCGCACCCCCTTTTGATTGAATTTTCATATTTTCTATCAAATTTGTACAAGTGCACGAAACACATCATCTCCACCAAATAAATAAAATTAAAAGACAAAAAATGTAACCTAAGTGGCCTCAATGTGGTACCTTTCGACCTACATCAACTTGGCATGTATTATTGTTGTATTCATTGAGAGAGAGAACAAGTGTTATTATGTTTCTATTACTCAAGAGTAATAGATATTTAAATAAATAAAAAAAATGGACCTAAATTACAGGCTTTTGGTAATGTTTCCGAGTAATTAAAAAGTTGGGGCGTTATAAATGGTATCAGAGCTAATCGGGTTTGAAAACCTAGAGCTTGTGGGAAATGGTTTTTACCACAACGTGTTGGCTTCGCTTGGTGAGTATGTTTGCATATAGAAGTAGGAGGTATAGGACATTATATGTTGCATGGTGTAAGCATGAGTTAAGTTTCAAGGATAGTGCTTGTAGCCGGTTAGCTTTGAGATCTCATTGGAAACGGGTCTGATCAACGTGGTTTCTGGTGAGAGTTTCTTGGAAGTTCCGGGACAAGTTGTCATCCTTGTAGACTTGGCTATGTAGTTGTTGCTTAAAATTGATTATGTGTCGTGTGATTATATGTTAAGCTGGTTTGTGTCTTAGTAGGTAGTGTGAGTGTCTCAGTAAAGGGTTAGAGTTCGGCTTATTGATGTCCGATGTTGTTATTGAGATAATAAGAATCATAAAGGAGGTATTAAATTGTAGTGAGGGAGACGTTAGGTAGTGGTGGAAATGTGTATTGACTTATGAGCCTTAAATTGAATAAAAGTGTTTGTGGAACGTGGAATGTGAGAGTTGTATGGTTTACAATGAGTATAGTTGAGATGAGATCTTAGAATGGTATGAGATTAGTTTGAGTTACATAGAGTATTGTGAAAGGTTTGGAAAAAGGAGTGTAAGAAATGTGTTTCATAATGATGAGAGTGGTGCTGGTATAATGGTGGCCGTAAGCTAGTAGTTATGGGTGTAAAGAAGTTGCGGTATTTGAGTATAGGGCCCATGAGTATGAAGAGATGCTAGAATGGTATAGGGAGGACGCATGGGTTGTGTTTTCACGTAATGGGTGTAGTGTGGATGTTTGAGTGCCAAAATTTAAGTTTTGTGGAGTAATTAACTGATTGTTTGGTATTAAGGATTGGATGACAAATAGTTCCTTTGGAATGGTTTGAAAATGAATTGGAAATGGTATAGTGAGTATTGGGTCTTCTATAGGTCGCGGTAAAGTTTGGGTGACGCTTACCTCGAATTGATGGGAACTCCCCGGGTTGGGGGTGAAACATTGTAAATTTCGTGGCCTTGTCCGTGTTTTGTACCTTGTGTGAATGACAAGTGGCGAAGAGGATTATGATGATTATGAATTGTGAGATGTGAAATGATGTGTGTGTTGACAGTTGAATCATGAGAGTGGAAAATTGATGATTTGGGCTAAGTTGGGTAGAGAAGATGGATTCTTGTAGCCGCCCTTTTTTGGTGAGACTTGAGGATTGGCCTGGGTTAGTCTGTTTTGGATTTGACCTGCTATCGATGGTTTTTGTAAATACTATTTGAAGCTAATTGATACCTAATTACCTTAGGATTTGCTTTGTTTAGGATAAATAGAGATATGGTTGGGTAGTACCTCAGGTAATATTGGAAGACATTGGGTCTTACTTGTATGTATATATGTATGTTGTTGATGTGAAGTTGTGAAACCACTCTAATTGAGTTTAAAATGTTTGAATGTAAATTGTTGTATGTACACTTGTGCCGATTTATATATCGATTGTTAGTGCTGATATTCGTAATGATAAGGAGACTTCCAACTTGTGAGAAGCCCGCATGTGCTATATTACCTTTTGGATGCACTGTAATTGTTTCTATTCGTTGTTAACACAAGAGTGTATAGAAATTGTGTTGTGATGTCATCGGATGGGTGGCGGAGGTTATTTGGTGATGATTGGAATACGTTGGGAGAATGTTAAGATTGATATGGAAAATGAAAATTTCCTTTTCTTGTGTATGGCCTGGGAAGGCTCGGTTGAGCTAAATGTTAAAAACTTAATCTGAGTATGTTAATGAATGATTTTCATGGTTCTACTTTTATATGCTAAGTTGAATAAAGAATTAATAATGTCGCTAATTGAAATGCAATTGACAATTGTGGTATTGGACCGTACAATGTGACGCCATTTGTTTTTGCTTGTGTTGACCTGGTGTTTGGTTTAATAATGGTTTCCTTTTCCTATGAAATTGAGTTTTGGCCATTCTATAGTCATTGTCCGTGTTGCTGTTGGTTGGGAAGTTATTATGGACCTCAGGATTATAAGTGGTTGACGTTGCTCCTTGCCCGTTGGATTCCGATGTATGTGTTGATCGAAAGGTATTTGTGATCTTTCCCTCGTGATTCTTCTTGTTCAGGTGTCTTTGGGGCATTGAGGTATTGAACCGAAATTTGAGAATTTGTCTTGAGTGGAGCCTAGCTTTTGGTTGGTAGTGATATCTTGCCATTGGATTTTAGTAGCTTTCATTTCGCTTCTTATTTTAAATTTGGGAACACATCCCAAGAGTGTTAAGTTAAGAGTTGTGCTCCATCTGTCTCGGGTTGTCTATTGTTTCGGTTTCTCTAGATTTCGGGGACAAAATTTCTTAAGGTGGGTAGATTGTAACACCTCAGAATTTTTCCCTCCGCTCGAGCAGTCTTATGAGGCTTCCAATACTTTTGTAGTCTATCCAAGATTCTACGAGTTGTGAATTTATGCTCGAGCGCAGGAATAGTCGCTCAAGTGATCGGCTTTGTTAGTCCATTCGCTCGAGCGCTAGATTGGACGCTCGAGCGTTCTGCCTGGTTGAGTCTAAATTTCTAGGACTAGTGGGATTGCTCTTGATATTTTTATTATTGTATTTGGAGCCTTCTGGTTTTATTTTGGGACATTGGTCGAAGTGGTAACACGATGGCAAAGTAAGATTAGACCAAAAACTTTGATTCGGATAATTTTTCAATGCATAACAATCACTCTTTTGCCCTTTTCTTTTTCCACACTTTGAATTTAATTGTGAGGCTAGAGCCATTTGAAAGCTTGTTTCTGGGGCTTCGATTTGGACCTAAGAACGACCTGAAATGGAGTCCGGATGAGAGAATTATGCTTGTTTGAAGTTTTAGTATCTGTGTTGGAAGCAAGTGCGCTCGAGCACAGAAAGTGGCACTCAAGCGGACTGCGCGAATTCAGCAACTTAAAAAGTGATTTTCTAGATCATTCTCTCCACTTTTCTTCTTATTTGTTCAAATATCTGTCCAAATTTTATTATCTATTCAATTTTTTCACTTATCTGTTTAAAACTATTTGTTCAATTTTTTATCTGTTTAAATTGCTGAGATTTTTGGAGTAAAAAAAGCAATGGAAAACTTGATTTCTAAAGCAACATCCCTTTTGATGCTCTTTTTATACAATATGTTTTTCTTTTTTCTTTTTTCTTTTATAATAAAAGAAAGGAGATTTGGTAAAATTGAATATCTTTCTTGACTGAAATGTGAAAGAACTATAATCAGAGGGTCTCACAAGTTAGGATACTATTGAAATTAGTTGGATACTTGCAGAGTGCAAGAATTAGCAGTCATACTCTACTAGTTAAGAGGAGTATATTGTTATCCAAATCCATCAAATTCAAATCTTAATCAAATTATTGTTCAAGGAAATGATGATTTTGATCATTCCTTGTGTTCCAAACCCTCATGTTTCATCATATATATAAATATATATAGAGAGAGAGAGAGGGAAAGGGAGAGAGAGGTTGATTACCAGCAAGAGGTGGTGAATGTGAGATAGATCTAAGAGAGAGAGAGGAGATCCACCAGATTCAAGATCTGTTGAATCAAATTCTGGAGCCCTCACATCTCAGATCATTGGCGTCGTCTTCGTCGCCAGAGAAAGGTACAAAGATGGTGAAGACAGGTACATTTTCAACATCGCGTCTTCAGCCCCGTAGGAGGTAGCGCAGCAGTGAAGGCATTGCTGTCGGAGGCGGCAGATGAGAGATAGAGAGAGATAGAGGAAGAAATTTGAGTTGTGGAGGATTAAGAGTGAGAAACAGAGATAAGAAGGGGTTTGATGGGGGATATTTTGGTCATTTTACTAGAGTTTGGCCTTATAGCCGTGTCTTGTTTTGGAAAGTTGGTTAAAAATTGACTTTTTAATTTTTTTTGAAAAAATATGTAAAAAAATAAAGAGGTGATATTATCTAAAATAAATTAAAAGTCATGTTCTCAAATTGATCCATAATGTTTTAGAGCATAGACTTTTAAAAAAGTAAATAAATATAAATTTATAGACTGTCGTTTATTGACTCTAAAGGTAAAATATTATTTACTCTTATATTTTACACTCTTATACTTTATATCAACTTTTATTTAATTTTTCTATTTTTAATTGTAAGAATTAACTTTTATATTTAAAATCAAATTTTAATATCACCAAAATTGTTAACATCCATTAGAAAGAAATAAATAAATAAAAAACATTTACACGTGGTTATCACAAATAATCAATTTATACTTATACACATTTTCAAAGAAGATTCATATAATCGATCTCATTTAATAGCACTTACAAATTGGTTTGGTTTAACTTACACATTTCCAAAGACTATGGGTTGTTTGGGATAAATTAATAAAAGACAAAAAGTTAAAAAGTTGCTAAAAAAATTGAAAATCCTATACTATTCAAGGGTAGCTTGTGGGGGAAACCAGTAGGGCAAAATTATTATTTTGCCTTTTGAATTCAACTATCCAAAAAGTCAAAAGTCAAAAGGGTGAAATGGTCATTTTGATTTTATTACAATATTTTATTACATATCTTTTCGTAAAAATTCAAAAAGTTATCCTAAACATACATATTTTTTTCTCTACTTTTTTAACTAAAACATCAAAAAATACACTTATATAGCACATCCCAAACAACCACTATATCTATCTTTGGCTTCGTTTGGCTATCTAGTTGGGGCTAAAAAAATGCAAAAGACAAAATAGACTAAATAAATCAATAAGACAAAATGTTACATTCAAACTATAATCGTTTATGTAACTTTTTTCTCCCACAAAAATAAAAAAAATAAAAAAAATCAACTCAAACAAATTTTTTACTCTGAATTTCAAAAAGCCAATTAAAAAAGTTTTTAGGAAGCGACAACTTTACATTATTAATTCAATTCATGGGCTTCCCGTTGTAACTTTTTTGTTATCGAAGACAGGTAAACCTAGCTCAAATGGAAGGGGGGGAGGAAATAAAAAATCCAAATAAGTATTTACCAAAACAAACGGAGCATTATCAGGTCGTTGGGTCTAAATCAACCAACAATATCAAACTGTTTATTTCTTTCCAATTGAAGAGAACAGAAGCAAAAGAGCCCATTAAAAGATATATTGCAGACAAAGTAATGCTGATCTACAAGTAAAAGTGCAGAAAAAGTATTCTTCAGAGGCAGATCTAGAAAGAGGGGAGAGGGAGAGAGAGAGAGAAAGTAATGTACAGAATGAATGAAAGCATATACATTCTTTCTCAAAGTAAAACACACAAAAACACTGCACATTGTCAATATGACACAGAATCATGATGATGATGATGGCAGTAATGACGATAATGGTGGTGGTGGTGGTGGTGGTGATGGTGATGATGATCCAGAATCATATATTGTTAAGTATGGGTGAGTTAGAGCCTCAGAAGCAGTAATTCTATCTCCTGGATTCAAGCACAGCATTTCCTGAATACATGACAAACCCGGGTGTTAGCAATCCAAACCAAAAAAATAAAATAAAATAAAGATCTAGTGGTGTACTTGAAAGATGTGGATTTTTCATTTTCTTTTCATCATTTAATCAATAATCAATATATTCTACAGGACAATTTAATTTGTACAATATTAACTTGCTCCCATATGAAATGACGGACCTGTTCAGTGCAACTTACTCGTAATCAATAATAGTAAATTTTTTCTATTTTTTAGACTATTTCGGGCTTTGAGTTGTAAGCAGAAGCTGCACAGTCTGACACAGATTTTTCAAAAAATATAAATAAGCTGTAAGCGGAGCCCCAAAAGCTGCATCGGACAGGGCCAACATTGGATGAAATATTATTGTCATCAGTCTCCAAAGAATACTAGAGAGAGAAAGAGAGAGAGAGAGAGAGAGGGGCATACAGAAAGAAGATCAACTCCATCTGGTTCAAGACCAGGCACTTCATCAGCCAGGTTCTGCATCGCAGAGGAAAAAACATAGTTCATATTCAAAATTAAAGACCGGGACAAATAAAAACTGAACTATGAATGCCCTGTACTACCTTGGGTTCATTCACGGCAAAATTTTCTAGATATGGACATAATGAAGTCACTCCAGGCCAGGTTTCTTCAGTTGGCTTGCCCATAATGCTTCATATTCAAAAGACTATGTAATTAGGATTATTACACCACTACTAAGTTAAAAATTAAAATGCCAAGAATAATCATCAGTGTGTCTTGTGAAAACTAGATAGCACCTGAAAATTCTCCGCAGTTGTTCAACCTGTGACGTAGTAGCAAACAGAGGCTGTTGAGTCACCATCTCAGCAAATAGACAACCCACAGACCACACATCAACTGGTGAGGAGTAATTCAGCTCACCAAGCATGAGTTCGGGTGCCCTGTACCATGGAGTTTCCACTTGAAGCTGAAAGTGAACTACTATCAATATGAGAACATGTAAAAAAAATCACTCATGGCTAGGCTAGCATAAAATTCAAAGTAGTGTGAAAAGATGGCCAAGCAAGCATGCAAAATAAGCTAAAAGGGAGAGAGTTCTTACCCTTGATGCACAGCTACAAAACAGGCACAAATCTGAGCTCAAATCACCTTTTGGAGCTCAAACAAAGTCCTAAAGAATCTTAGCCCAATGGTGGTCAAGTTTGGTTAAGGGTCTCTTTGCAAAAGTGTAGAGGATTCTAAGCTTAAGGCTCAAAACAAGAAGAAAGAGGAGTTTTTAGGGAGAGAGAGAGTTTTCAGCTCCAAAATTTCTAGAGAGAGAGGATTTTTAGTGTGAGAAGCTCCCATAATTTCCAACCCTTGCAAAATTAGAGATATGGCTCAATATATGGCAATATATGAGCATTGGTCGAAATATCTCAATTTAGAAATATCTAGGACAGTCTGGAACAGCTGGAAGGGAAAGATCTTCAAATATCTGAGTTTGGGACCATAGTGGCTGACCGGCCACTTGTACTGGCCGACAGGCTATATTTGTGGCCGACAGCAAAAATCTGCTCTGCAGGTCAAACTTCAAAGGGGCATATCTCCTTCATCTGAGCTCCTTTTCAGGTCATTCTTGTGCCCAAATTGAAGCCCCGGAAGTAAGATTTCCAATGGTAGAAGCCTCACATCAAATTCCAACTGTGCAAAAAGTTATTCCTATTTGGTGAAGTCGCTTAGTTTCGATCCTTCTCGGATTCATGCCGAACTTCTCCCAAACTAGTTTTCTTCTCTCCTCTCCTCTCTTCTTCAACCCCAAACCCCTAAACAAGGTGTTTTGAAAGATTTTTCAAAGATTTCACCTCTCTTTCATTCATTTCCACTTTGTCCTTGCTCGGTTTATCGAAAAGCGCAACATTTAATGAAATGCGAGCCTCGGAACATCATAGGAACTTTATTTCAAAAATATTTTGGAAGAGAGGGTTTTAAGGTCGAAAAACCATTCAAAATAGCTTTGGTCCAAAAACGAGGTGTAAGGTTAGGATTTGACGCTCTCCTTGTCAAAGAAATCGAACCTTTGCATTGTACAACTTTCATCACCAAATAATCCATCAGTGGCGCTCGAGTCTTCAGGGCAGTCAAAAATAGGGTGTCTACAGTTGCCCCTTTTTGACAGAGCTCAGAGTCATGAAATGACGTGAGTGAATGTCAAAGCCCAGAGATGACCCATTTTTAACAAGGCCGAAGACTTGGACAAACAAACAAAATACAGATAAATAAATGGTTACGTTCGCAGGCTGCCTACGTATCTCTTTGCAAGGAATCAAACCAGCGTAGTTCAGAGGCAGGACACAAAATGATACACAATATAACAAAACAAAACAATGTAAATGATATACAATGTAACGAAACAATGCAAATGATATGCAATGTAATTGAATTATCAAACCACAAGCAGTGCAAAACCACACAAATATCATAAAGGGATGGAGATGCAACATTAAACTACGTTTAACATAGAAAAGGTGCCGGAAACCTCAAACCACAATTCTCCTAGTGGGATAGGGGTGTGCACATGCAGAACTATGTGTTTCATAGAAAGAATACAAGTAATTGGGTGGCATGATATGAACGAGGAATGATCTGCTGAGAAAAGATCATGATCCTAAATGTTGAATGCAACAAAACAAGGCACAATACAATGGATGCAATGGATGCAATGATTAAGGCGTGTGGCCGAACCACATTTTGCCTAGAAAAGGCATAGACACAAAACAGACCACGTCTAACACAGAAAAGGTGCCGACGCCCTCAGACCACAATTCTCTTAGTGGAATAGGCGCGTACACATTATCACAGAACCATGCTTCAACGAAGGAAATGTATGAGCACATGCTAGACTAAGCTTAACATGGAAATGATACAGATGATAAAATGGATATGATGTAGTAGATGCATACAATATATTTTATATGCAATGTAGTAGACGTACTAGATGATGTAGTAAATGAATAGGGTGACATACTCCAACCGTGTTGAAATCGTGAGAGGAGGTCTGAGAATAACCACTCAGGTGTGTTCCACGCAACCTGAGATAAATTCCAAACACAATGAAATCATGTGAGGAAAGGAACACTCTAACCACGCTGAAATCGTGAGAAGAGGTTTGAAAACAAACCAATCAGGAGCGTGCTCGACGCAACCTAAGATAAATTCCAAACACGCTGAAATCGTGTGAGGAAAAGAACACTCTAACCACGCTGAACTCGTGAGAAGAGGTCTGAAAATAACAATCAGGAGCGTGTTCCACGCAGCCTGAGATAAATTCCAAGCACGCTGAAATCGTGTGAGGAAAGGAACACTCTAACCAAGCTGAAATTATGAGAAGAAGTCTGAAAATAAACCAATCAAGAGCGTGCTTGACGCAACCTGAGATAAATTCTAAACAAGCTGAAATCGTGTGAGGAAAAGAACACTCTAACCACGCTGAACTCGTGAGAAGAGGTCTAAAAACAACAATCAGGAGCGCGTTCCACGCAACTTGAGATAAATTCCAAACACGCTGAAATCGTATAAGGAAAGGAACACTCTAACCAAGCTGAAATCATGAGAAGAGGTCTGAAAACAAACCAATCAGGAGCGTGCTCGACGCAACCTGAGATAAATTCCAAACATGCTGAAATCGTGTGAGGAAAAGAACACTCTAACCACGCTAAACTCATGAGAAGAGGTCCAAAAACAACAATCAGGAGCGCGTTCCACACAACCTGAGATAAATTCCAAACACGCTGAAATCGTGTAAGGAAATGAACACTCTAACCATGTTGAAATCGTGAGAAGAGGAAAACAAATTCCAAACACGCTGAAATCGTGTGAGGAAGGGCACACTCTAACCACGCTGAAATCATGAGAAGAGGAACAAAAACAATCAATCAGGAGTGCACTCAGCGTAACCTGAGATAGCCTCGGAGGACAACGATCCTAAACGCTGCACAGCGTGAAAGGATAAATGATACAAGATAGCACAAGATGCAAATAAATGAAATAAGTGCGATGGTACGATACATGTTACAAGCAATGTATGATGTTTAGGGAATGCAATAAACAAACAAAGCGGTGCTTTAAAAAGCACCTCATGGGGTGAGTAGCGATGAACCGCTGTACTCTAATGGGGATCTCCCCTTCGTGTTCTTCGAACTCTTACCTTCAACACGCAGTTCAAAGGTCCTGAAGTACTGACAAGGGGTAACCTCTGTGTGTAGAAGCCACGGATGCCACTTTTCTTCCTGATCACATTCACAACTTTCCTATTCTCCAACGGGGTGACAGACTAGGTTAGTTCAATATCCAGAATTGAGACGCATACTCGCTACCTCAACCTATGGGGCTTCCATACAGATTTCAAGCCGGGGATACACTCCTGGGTATTTAAACCAGACTTTAGTCACGGAAATTCCGAACCTTTGTATTCTAGGCATCGGCCATTCGAACTCTAGTTTCCACCGTTGCAGTTGGTCTCCTAGGAACTCATTGCAAACACAGCCAAGATGCCTTTGGCAGTGAATGGTACTCAGGGAGAGCACTTCTGAACGCCATTCTAGCTTGAAGCAGGCTTGATCTTGAGTTTGAGGTAGAGGCACACTCATACTTCGAAGCATTGACAAGGCTTGAGGAGGTACATCCAGAGTGTAATCATGGAACTTCCTGAAGTTGAAACACACTAAGATGCTCCAAATTTTCCCTCTTTTCTTTTGCTTTGCAGTCCGGAACCTATGTAGCTTCAGATAGGTCCTGGTTCTATTGTTCTCACATGACTTGGGTCGAACCCTGCAGTCTTATGAAAGAAAGAATCCTGTTTTGCACATATGTAGAGAACGGTACAGCACTCTGAGCATAAAACAATTTATTTTGAAATTGAAATTGAGAAACGAGTTCCCAACTGGGTATTGAACCTACGACTGACCATAGTCAAAACGACTCAACAAAAGGAAAGGCAAAGGTAAACAACCTAAACACATTGACACTCGAAACGACTCAAAACAAGAATCGAGACAAATAAAAACACACACACAACACTCAGACATTCTGCCATCCATCAGTGGGAGACCTCTCGATTCACGAGGAGCCTGTTTCCCCGGTATTGTTTCCCACCCTTTCTTATTTGTGATTCTCACATCACTCTGGCACTCAATCTCTTGTTTTCTGAAAAAGCCATTTTCTTACTTTTTCTCTCAACGTACATCTCTCTATTCTTTAATCTCTCTTCTTTTTCATCCCTCCCTTTAGTGGTTGATGGATAAACAGGAAGTTGTGGGCTCTTACCCTTAGTATGCTACTAGATTCTCCTTCTTCCGTTCACAACAGTGAGCTTTCCCACAGAGGGGTTGCGGTGTGACCAGATGCGTAACAGATCTGTAACTGACATCGGTTGATGATGCCCCTGGCTTAGCTTGATCATCTCATCAGCCAGGTGTATAATTGATTGGTCTGACACATTGCATCTTCTACGTCCCCATTCCGGGTCAGACGCCAATTTGGGTGTGATCATCCAGATGAGGGAATCGAACATGCCACTCCATTTTCAATTCGTGCTTCGCACTCGGCTTGATTCCTCGCTGCTCGGAGGATGAGAGAACTTTCGGCCATTTGTTGTTAGCTTCAGTTGTGCTTTTCCGACAAGTATGGTGCCCTTTCTGGCAAGTATGGTGCCTTTTCCGGCAAGTATGTTGACAACGGGAAAAAGACAGAAAACCTGACTCAACTGTGCCCCTAATTCATCATTTTGACCCTTTTTTGTTTTTGGCTTTCTACTAAAACAAATTTTGACCAATATGAGAGTTAGATTAACATGATTGTTCAATTTTCTGATTTGAAATCATGCAAGTCAGGTTGTGAGCACTAAAAATTTTTCTTTTTTTGGGTCCAAGATACGGTCCAGTTTTGGAAAAATGAAATAATTTTTAAGAAAATTAGTCAACCTCATTAAAAATCCTTAAAAACTATTTTTTCAAATGGCCACTGCTCGACCAACATGGAATTAACCCTCGAGATGCGCAACCTCAGATCTGAACTTGATTTGTCTTGCAGCTGAATCTTTTAACAGAGTAGGACAACTGAGTTTGAACGAAGATGATCATGAAGAAAAGCCACTTCACATGGACAAAATAGCCAAGTTGAATAAGGATAAACCAATCAACATGGATGAGCCAAGCAGGCTAAAAATGATTGGGGCCGAACTTCAGGATGAAGTTGCCTATGTATCCCAAACATGGGAATCAGGCCGTACGTAGTTCCGGGTTGAGGTTCACTCAGGTGTTGACGCTCTCCTTTCACGCTCTAACTTTTGCCAAGGCTGTCCTTCCGGGTTTTCAACCTTGCGAGCTCTGTTTTTTTTTTCTTTTCATTTCTTTTCATCTCTTCTTTTTCTTTTCTTCTTTCTTCTTTTTTCTTTATTTTTCTTTTCATTTCTTCTTTTCTTTTCTTTTCTTCTTTTTTTCTTTTCTTTTCTTTTCTTTGCATTTTTTCATTTGCTCTAACTTTTGCCTGGGTCGCCCTTCCGGGTTTTTGACCCAGTGAGCCTCTCAAGGATAAAAAAGTTTAACTTGACTATGTTGATCAGTTTTGAGATCTCGAAGCCATCTAAATCTAGGAGAATGCCTGTTGTTCACTGATGATGTAGGAGTCCATCCAATGGGGGCTGAATTTTTCCCTAGTGTTGCGGATAGGAACTTGATTGTCTTTCAGCAATAATTTCTTCTTCCAGCTACTGGATTTTGGCTTTCTTGCCAATCTTCATTGGTTTGTAGAATGATCCATCTTTTGAATCTCTGAGCAAATCTGACATTTTTTCCCCTAGTTCAAGGGATGCTTCTGATCTAGCTTTGCAAGCTTTCTTTAATAGTATATGATCTTCTTGATCTGACTTTCTTGCCCCTAGTTCGAGGGCTGCTTCAAATCTGGCCTGGCGGGCCTCCTTTGATGTCATACAACCTTATTGCCCCTAGTTCATGGGCTGCTTCAAATCTGGCCATACAAGCCTCACATTGTGATTGACCGTTGAACATTCTGAATCCAAGTTCAAGGTTTGAAAGAAAAATGGGTCAAGTCTCGAGGCTGAGAGTGATCCTATGCTGTACAATCTCGAGAGTGATTCCACGTATGTCTTCGCAGGACCACGCAAAACATTTTTTGAAATCTTCTTAAGAAAGCGACTAGTCACTCGCGAAGACAGTGTAGAACCAATCAGGATCAAGCCAGGATCCTTCTTAATACTCACATTAACAAACATGATCTCATTCATTAAGCACTTGGCATGCCTATCTTCCTCTCAGTTGATCAAATTTTACAAATCCCGAGGAATTCCTTCCTCTTTGTTTTCACCACAGTGTTTAGAAAAGTTTTTGAAAAACTTAGGTCAATGCAATGATTTCAAGGCACAGAAAAGTAGGTGAAAATCACTGCCGTTTCATTCAAATCTTCTGGCACAATTGGCTCAATGGCAGAAACAGACGCAAAAGAAAAAGTGTAAAAGACAAACACAAAACAAGATAGTGATGTCCGAGGTAACACCCCCGAAATCACCCGACTCCGACACAACAGGACTGACACGATACAACAAGACAGACACGACTAACTCAGTACGAAAAGACTGACTCAATACAACACAACAAGACTAACCCAATACCCAAGTCAGAAAGCACAATAAACAGCATTTGCACATTGCTCAAAACAGTGCATGTCGTCCACCACATCTGGAGTAACTGAGCGCCATCCGCAGGTGGTTCATCTCCCGATCACATAATCACATTATCCCCCAAGTTCACTGATCCAATGCCGATAGACTTTGCAGAGCCTGGTGCGACATTGACCTTGTTATCAATCAAATCTTGTATTTGATGGCGAAGACGAAAACACATGTTAGTGTCATGGCTGGTTTGTTGATGGAAGGCACAATACTTGGCAGCATCATGCTTAGCCAAAAGGGGATTCGGGAGAGGCCGGGGCTCAAGGAATTTGAGATGGCCTTGTCCAACGAGGATTTGGAGAGCTTTGGACAAAGTCATGTAGAGGGGATTGAAGACCCTCTGGCCTCGGGGTGGGTACTTTGAGGTTTGCGAGGTGTTGGATGTACCAACAAAGGGGTTGGCAGGTGTTGGCTGGGTTTGATGATCTCTTTCGAGTGTAGGATTGACGCTGAAAGCGGCGTTTCTGGTACAACATCCATTTTTTTGGCTTGTTCCTTAGTTCAAACTGCTCTCATTCTGAGTGGCAAAAGTGTCATCCACAGTCTTTGCAACAACTGCGAGCACTTGCTATTTGTTCAGTCCTTCGGCCTTTAAAGCCTCAACAGCCCACTGAAGATGTTTATAGGGACCAATGCCTGCCCCCACCTTGTTCTTATCACTGGCCTTCACTTTGCCAAGGGATTGGGTCGCTATATCAGAGCGAAGCCCAGTTGTTGTCGACATGCCACCACCCAAATCTGGGATGGCTTCAGGTTGGCCATTTTCAATTGCAGCTTGCCCCAAGACTGGAGAATCTTTTGGCGTGAAATTTTTGGCATGTAATGTGGTCGATGACAGAGCCAATATCCCAAAGGCCAAATCTGCCACAGTTCTCTGAAGATCTTCAATCATTCTCATCAGCTCAGAAGTAGTGGGTTCATGGGTTTTAGATGATTGGGGTTCAAGTGCATCCATCATGCATAAGTCCATGCTTTCTGGATTAAACACCTCAGGCTTGGGTAGATGGGTCAGGGTGATGTATATTCTAGGGTTGTAGGTGGTTTGGAGTGTATGGATTAGATTGAGATGTAGAGGTGACGGGTCAGTACTAACCTGAGGTCCTTTTGGTGGAGCTATAATCTCTTCGTCAATAAGATCTTGAATCTTATGACGAAGGCGAATGCAACGGTTCGTATCATGACCGTGCTGTTAACGATAGGCACAGTATTTAGCTGGGTCATATCGTAGTGGAAGAGGATTTGGAAGGGGTTGTGGTTCTAGGAGTTCTAGGTGCCCTTCTTCTCGCAGCATTTTCAAAGCTTCAGAAAGACTCATATAAAGAGGATGAAAATTTCGGGCTTGGGACTGAGTTGAGTGGTTGGTTTTTGGCCATTGAGGGAAGTGGTGATAATGTCTACTTCTGAGCATTTCGCAACTATGCTACCATCAGTAGTAGCATTGGAACTACGAGCAACATTCTTCTTCAAAGGCTTATTATCTTCCACAAAGATCCCTTGTCTGATGGCATCCTCGATTTGACCCCCCATTTCATGAAGGTCTGGGAAGGTAAACAGAGGTAGGACGATCATCTTTTGTAGCAAATTATTATGCAGATTCCGAACAATCATTCTGACATTAACAAACATGATCTCATTCATTAAGTGCTTGACATGCCTCTCTTCCTCGTAGGTGATCAAATTTTACAAATCCTGAGGAATTCCTTTCTCTTTGTTTTCACCACAGTGTTCAGAAAAGTTTTTGAAAAACTTAGGTCAATGCAATGATTTCAAGGCACAGAAAAGGAGCCGGGTAAGTCCCCTAAGTTTGTAAAAATGTCTTCGAATGAGACGTCCCCTTGGCCTGAGGTGGACGGAGGGTCAGACGAATTGAGTCCAGCTTCCTCAAAGGCTGAATTAAGAGCTTCTTCTACCTTGGCTTCCAACTGGTTCAGGTCCTCGGCGACCGGATCAGCTGCTTCTCCTTCCTCATGTTCTGAATCGAAGGTTTCTAAACCAACCTCCTTTATGTTTCCCCTCATCCTAAGTCTGGAAAACCCTAAATTTTTGACCCAAATACCTTTCATTTATCAAAGATTTGGCTAAGATCTCTTAGCAAAAAGTAAAGAAAGCTTGAAGATGTGCAATTGGGTTAACCTCAAATTCAAACGGAGCTTCGGTTTAATAGACGGGAACTTTAGAGGTTTGCTCTGGAATTGGCTCCGCCGGATTGCCCTGAGTCTCTTGGACATTAGCAGTATGGGCAGTGGCTCCGGGTGTCGGTTTACCTGTGGAAGGTGCATGAGATGTAGTAGCTGCGGCTGGCTGTGGCTGTTGTTGCTGTAGCCGGGTTATCACTTCGGTTTGATGAGCCATGACTTCAGCCTGACAGACTGCGTCCTGCTACAGTGCCTCAATTGTTTGTTGCAGGTACTGCATCTGTTCTTCCATACTAACTGGGGGATACTGAGCCATGGGAATGGGTGATTGATCTCGTGCTGAGCTGAATACAGACAATTGTTCCCAGACCAGACTAGACCCGGGTGAACTGAGGTGTGACTGCTATAGAAACTGTACTGGTGAATTCTGCCTGAACCTCATTCGTCTTGTAACCGGTGGGGGTGAGGCAAACACAGGTTGCTTCTGAACCAATTCCGACCTGACAAAGTCTATCGATACAAGTCCAGAGTACCCGGGGGATATTGGAGCCTTCTGAAGCTATGGTTCTAGGACTTCCTCGCAAAAGAGAAAATAGACAGCATCTCAGCCCAATTTCACTAGAACGAATATGAGCATAGCTGAATGACTATGCTCTCTACCAAATTCTGCCCCTAAACAGATATCAACTTGGCAACTGACATGCACATCCCTGTACAGTTTCACTGTAAAGCACATACCAGTTAATTGAGAGCCAAAACACCCCTATGGTGGGGTAGGGTTTCCCTGTCCTAGTTTCGTCAAGAACTAGGGATTCACTACGCATGCATGCGGTTTCAAACAACCTACATTCGGGTAAGCAACCTGTTCTAGTTTGGAACAGTCTCTAAGGCTTTCGATATGCAACTAGGTCGAATGGTCAAAAAGGGTGCCTCGGCATAACCGAGGTTTGTGTTCCCATCGTGGCAGAGCTCGTAACAGGTCAGCCTTGTGGCACGCTTTTCCAAGCAAGCCTCTGACAAACCGTTCAGGAATAACATATGGCAAACACGGTGACTTAGGCGCACCAATGCAAATGCAATGCAAAGAAACACATAAGTGTAAACTGAATCTAATCTCACAAAGTGCAATGTAATACTGATAAATCACCAAAGAGTCGAAATCCGGCAAATCATTTTGAAAAATCGATTTTAATCAAAAAGTGCCAAACATGGACTGCTTTGCTAGATTTCAGAGTCGCCACCTAAATATTTTTTTTTGGAAAATTTAGGAAACCCTGACTCGTGCCAAAGGCCACATGTCCGTCATCACCAAAGTTGCCTCAGCTCGAGAACTTGGGTACGAGAGGGGAAGGCCCTAAAATGAGCACCCTTGCTCGCCTGATCAAAGGATCGACCTCTGCCCTAAAAGTTACTCTGTCAGCCGGCAAAGAGATGGAGGAAGCCAGGCTCAAAGCCACAGCTGGGTCTCTTATAGCCGATGCATCGGAGCCAACTGACATGTTTTTTATCCTTAGTTGTACCATGAACGGCACAGCCAAGTTTGATTCTTCCAAGTGTGGCCGTTTGTCCACTAGGTCTTCCGAATAAATGGCTTCGTGATTGGTCAGGCGCTTTTCACCCTTGTGCTCCGTCACTTGACCCTCCTGTTCATCGACAACAGGTTCCGTTTCGGCCACTTCATTCTGGACCACCTCTTTAACAGGAACAGGTGGAGGAGTTTTTTCCCTAATGACAGGTGGAGGGGGTGGAGGTTGGTTTCGCTCGACTTCAGCCCTTTTTTCGAGCAGCCATCCTCTCGGCATTTTTCCGTTTGGCCAATTGGCTAAGTGACTCGCCGGCCATGTTATCAGGGTAAGAGCCAGGTAAGTCCCCTCAGTTCGTAAAAATGTCTTTGAAGGAGACATCCCTTTGGCCTGAGGTGGACGGAGGGTCAGACGAATTGAGTTCAGCTTCCTCAAAGGCCGAATTAAGAGCTTCTTCTACCTGGCTTCCAACTGGTTCAGGTCCTCGGTGACCAGATCAGCTGCTTGTCTTTCCTCATGTTCCAAATCGAAGGTTTCTAAACCAACCTCCTTTATGTTTCCCCTCATCCTAAGTCTGGAAAACCCTAAATTTTTTACCCAAATACCTTTTATTTATCAAAGATTTGGCTAAGATCTCTTAGCAAAAAGTAAAGAAAGCTTGAAGATCTTACTTTTTTTTCGATTGAAATTTGGATTCGCGAAGGATTCATCTTAGAGCTTTTCTTTCTTGCTTGATCCTTGAGGTAGGGGTTTCTAGTTTTCCTTCAATACTCTCATTTATAGATAGATTTGTGGTATTTTCTTTATATAAATACAAAATTTATTTTTTGAGCATATTATGATAACTCATGGGATTGGGAGTATAGGGTTTGAGATGTTGGGCTTTACTTGTTGGGTTATGACTTTGGATTATGAATTTGGACTTATAATCAATAGAAGAATTGGAATAAAAAGTGTTTTTGTGAAAAGCCTTAATTTCTCTTAAAACCCTAGCTTGGTACATGAAGATAGATAACGATTTTGCTTAAATTGAAAGTAGTATCATGAAATTGAGGTGTTAAATTAAAAATAGACAAGTTTAATTGAATTTTGGAGTTGTTTGGAAATTTATGTAAAAGTTGCGATTGAACCCTTATTGTTGATATTTTAAATTATGTGATAATATGAAACAAAGTTTTGGGGGAATAAATTGTTAAGGGTATGGATGATATGAATTTTGTGATGAAATGATGAAGTTGAGGTTTAAAAGGTTGCATTGAAATATGTTGAATTGCATGGAGCTATGTTGCATCGAATTATCTTGAATTGCATTGTTTGGTGTTGAGTGTGTTGGGTTGTGTTGTGTTGTGTTGGGTTGTGTTGGGTTGGGTTGGGTTGAGTTGTGTTGGTACAAAAGCGGGGAGTTGAAAATGTTTTTTGGGGCCCATGTCCTTCCGTATAATAGCTTGCAAATGTGGTGATGGTTTTGAATTAAAGGTGCCCAAATGCCTTGTCTAGGCTTATCGTTGGACGAATGCGGGAAAAATATTTTTGGATGTCCACATAGTCTCGCCGTATAATAGCCGGCAAAAGTGGAAAATGATTTTTGGGTGTCCACACAGTCCCGCCGTATAATCATCGGCAAAAGTGGAAAAATAGATGGTGTTAAAAATGTTTTTGGGTGCCTACTTCCTACCATATAATAACCGACAAATGTGGGGATGGTTTTAAAGTTGACATTTTTTTGGGGGGTCCACGTCCTACCATATGACAGTTGGCAAATGTGAAAAAACATGATTTTTTAAAATGTATGGTTTTTGAGAAGAGGGTTTCTGGGAGTTCACTTCCCACTATATAATAGTCGGCAAAAGGTGGAATGTGTTGAGAAATGTGTTGAGTTGGTGATATTATGTGTGGCTTGTGATGAACTGATGAGATTACAAGTTGATGTGTACCTTGGTATAGAATGGAAATGTATATAGAAATTATTTGAAATGAATGGATAACAAAATAGTAACTAGATAAGGGATTGGTGATAATGAACTCACCGGGTTATATGTGAATTAAGGGAAGATTATGAGTTTCGTTTGTAAATAATGTAGAAATTGAATTAAAAGAGTTTATTGTCCTTATGATATGTTGAATTATAATTGATAGTGCAAATGTGGATGTGATGTAGTGGTTAGACAAGTAGGAGTTGAGTATAGGAAAATTGTTATTGAATTTAAAGGGGACTTGGATTTCTACGTTAAGGAGTTATAGCAACAAAGGATTGACAGGTGGGAGTGGAGTGTATGAGGGTTGTTTTTGAGTATTGAGGGAACTTGAACTTGTGGTTATGGAATTTTAAATAAATATAATGAGTAGAAAGGAAAAAATGAAATAAAAAGAGGAATATTAAAATGGAAATTAAATGAGGAATGTTTTTGAATTGGTTAATAAATTTAAAATGATGTTGTTCTTGAAACATATTTGTTTCACAAAAGATTTATGGTTTTCTAATGATAAGGGATAATTTTTATGGTTGAAGGTTTTCTTTAAATGTTCAAATAAATTTTGAAAAAAAAAGTACTCTACGTATGATATTTTGAAATTACAAAACGTCACCTTACTATACGATAGCACCCTGCATGAATGATCATTTCTATCTGTGTGCTAGTTATTGTTGTAGAAGTATGAGATTCCTACCGGGCAATTATGCTCATTCCTTGTTGTTTCATTTTTCTTACAGAAAGAGAATTCGGATTGATTGGTTAGAGAGTTGAGAAGTTCATGTATCTTTTATGTGTAATTTCATAGTAGATGTGAAAGAAATGAATTTTGTACATTGATATTTGTAATTATTTATTTGTAGCTCTGTAGCGAAAACTTGGCATGTATTATTGTTGTATTCATTGAGGGAGAGAACAAGTGTTATTATGTTTCTATTACTCAAGAGTAATAGATATTTAAATAAATAAATAAAAATGGACCTAAATTACAGGCTTTTGGTAATGTTTCCGAGTAATTAAAAAGTTGGGGCGTTACAAATGGTATCAGAGCTAATCGGGTTTGAAAACCTAGAGCTCGTGGGAAATGGTTTTTACCACAACGTGTTGGCTTTGCTTGGTGAGGATGTTTGCATATAGAAGTAGGAGGTATAGGACATTATATGTTTCATGGTGTAAGCATGAGTTAAGTTTCAAGGATAGTGCTTGTAGCCGATTAGCTTTGAGATCTCATTGGAAACGGGTCTGATCAACGTGGTTTCTGGTGAGAGTTCGTTGGAAGTTCCGGGACAAGTTGTCATCCTTGTAGACTTGGCTATGTAGTTGTTGCTTAAAATTGATTATGTGTCGTGTGATTATATGTTAAGCTGGTTTGTGTCTTAGTAGGTAGTGTGAGTGTCTCAGTAAAGGGTTAGAGTTCGGCTTATTGATGTCTGATGTTGTTATTGAGATAATAAGAATCATAAAGGAGGTATTAAATTGTAGTGAGGGAGACGTTAGGTAGTGGTGGAAATGTGTATTGACTTATGAGCCTTAAATTGAATAAAAGTGTTTATGGAACGTGGAATGTGAGAGTTGTATGGTTTACAATGAGTATAGTTGAGATGAGATCTTAGAATGGTATGAGATTAGTTTGAGTTACATAGAATATTGTGAAAGGTTTGGGAAAAGGAGTGTAAGAAATGTGTTTCATACTGATGAGAGTGGTGCTGGTATAATGGTGGTCGTACGCTAGTAGTTATGGGTGTAAAGAAGTTGCGATATTTGAGTATAGGGCCCATGAGTATGAAGAGATGCTAGAATGGTATAGGGAGGATGCATGGGTTGTGTTTTCAAGTAATGGGTGTAGTGTGGATGTTTGAGTGCCAAAATTTAAGTTTTGTGGAGTAGTTAACTGATTGTTTGGTATAAAGGATTGGATGACAAATAGTTCCTTTGGAATGGTTTGAAAATGAATTGGAAATGGTATAGTGAGTGTTGGGTCTTCTATAGGTCACGGTAAAGTTTGAGTGACGCTTACCTCGAATTGATGGGAACTCCCCGGGTTGGGGGTGAAACATTGTAAATTTCGTGGCCTTGTCCATGTTTTGTACCTTGTGTGAATGACAAGTGGCGAAGAGGATTATGATGATTATGAATTGTGAGATGTGAAATGATGTGTGTGTTGACAGTTGAACAATGAGAGTGGAAAATTGGTGATTTGGGCTAAGTTGCGTAGAGAAGATGGATTCTTGTAGCCGCCCTTTTTTGGTGAGACTTAAGGATTGGCCTGGGTTAGTCTGTTTTGGATTTGACCTGCTACCGATGGTTTTAATAAATACTATTTGAAGCTAATTGATACCTAATTACCTTGGGATTTGTTTTGTTTAGGATAAATAGAGATATGGTTGGGTAGTACCTTAGGTAGTATTGGAAGACATTGGGTCTTACTTGTATGTATATATGTATGTTGTTGATGTGAAGTTGTGAAACCACTCTAATTGAGTTAAAAATGTTTGAATGTAAATTGTTGTATGTGCACTTGTGCC
The DNA here is from genome assembly GCF_004153795.1 of Camellia sinensis. NCBI lineage: Eukaryota > Viridiplantae > Streptophyta > Magnoliopsida > Ericales > Theaceae > Camellia > Camellia sinensis. Next base: position 34,068 of record NW_021026548.1, on the reverse strand, counting down.
GATTTATATATCGATTGTTAGTGTTGATATTCATAATGATAAGGAGACTTCCAACTTGTGAGAAGCCCGCATGTGCTATATTACCTTTTGGATGCACTGTAATTGTTTCTATTCGTTGTTAACACAAGTATGTATGGAAATTGTGTTGTGATGTCATCGGATGGGTGGCGGAGGTTATTTGGTGATGATTGGAATTCGCTGGGAGAATGTTAAGATTGATATGGAAAATGAAAATTTCCTTTTCTTGTGTGTGGCCTGGGAAGGCTCGGTTGAGCTAAATGTTAAAAACTTAATCTGAGTATGTTAATGAATGATTTTCATGGTTCTACTTTTATATGCTAAGTTGAATAAAGAATTAATAATGCCGCTAATTGAAATGCAATTGACAATTGTGGTATTGGACCGTACAATGTGACGCCATTTGTTTTTGCTTGTGTTGACCTGGTGTTTGGTTTAATAGTGGTTTCCTTTTCCTATGAAATTGAGTTTTGGCAATTCTATAGTCATTGTCCGTGTTGCTGTTGGTTGGGAAGTTATTATGGACCTCAGGATTATAAGTGGTTGACGTTGCTCCTTGCCCGTTGGATTCCGATGTATGTGTTGATCGAAAGGTATTTGTGATCTTTCCCTCATGATTCTTCTTGTTCAGGTGTCTTTGGGGCATTGAGGTAGTGAACCGAAATTTGAGAATTTGTCTTGAGTGGAGCCTAACTTTTGGTTGGTAGTGATATCTTGCCATTGGATTTGAGTAGCTTTCATTTCGCTTCTTATTTTATTGGGAACACATCCCAAGAGTGTTAAGTTAAAAGTTGTGCTCCATCTGTCTCGGATTGTTTATTGTTTCGGTTTCTCTAGATTTCGGGGACAAAATTTCTTAAGGTGGGTAGATTGTAACACCTCAGAATTTTTCCCTCCGCTCGGGCAGTCTTATGAGGCTTCCAGTACTTTTGTAGTCTATCCAAGATTCTACGAGTTGTGAATTTATGCTCGAGCGCAGGAATAGTCGCTCAAGTGATCGGCTTTGTTAGTCCGTTCGCTCGAGCGCAAGATTGGACGCTCGAGCGTTCTGCCTGGTTGAGTCTAAATTTCTAGGACTAGTGGGATTGCTCTTGATATTTTTATTATTGTATTTGGAGCCTCCTGGTTTTATTTTGGGACATTGGTCGAAGTGGTAACACGATGGCAAAGTAAGATTAGACCAAAAACTTTGATTCGGATAATTTTTCAATGCATAACCATCACTCTTTTGCCCTTTTCTTTTTCCACACTTTGAATTTAGGTGTGAGGCTAGAGCCATTTGAAAGCTTGTTTCTGGGGCTTCGATTTGGACCCAAGAACGACCTGAAATGGAGTCCAGATGAAAGGATTATGCCCGTTTGAAGTTTTAGTATCTGTGTTGGAAGCAAGTGCGCTCGAGCACAGAAAGTGGCACTCAAGTAGACTGCACGAATTCAGCAACTTAAAAAGTGATTTTCTAGATCATTCTCTCCACTTTTCTTCTTATTTGTCCAAATATCTGTCCAAATTTTATTATCTATTCAATTTTTTCACTTATCTGTTTAAAACTATTTGTTCAATTTTTTATCTGTTTAAATTGCTGAGATTTTTGGAGTAAAAAAAGCAAAGGAAAACTTGATTTCTAAAGCAGCATCCCTTTTGATGCTCTTTTTATACAATATGCTTTTCTTTTCTTTTTTTATAATAAAAGAAAGGAGATTTGGTAAAATTGAATATCTTTCTTGACTGAAATGTGAAAGAACTATAATCAAAGGGTCTCACAAGTTAGGATACTATTGAAATTAGTTGGATACTTGCAGAGTGCAAGAATTAGCAGTCATGCTCTACTAGTTAAGAGGAGTATATTGTTATCCAAATCCATCAAATTCAAATCTTAATCAAATTATTGTTCAAGGAAATGATGATTTTGATCATTCCTTGTGTTCCAAACCCTCATGTTTCAGCATATATATATATATAGAGAGAGAGAGAGAGGGAGAGAGAGGTTGATTACCAGCAAGAGGTGGTGAATGTGAGATAGATCTAAGAGAGAGAGAGAGAGAGAGAGAGGAGATCCACCAGATTCAAGATCTGTTGAATCAAATTCTGGAGCCCTCACATCTCAGATCATTGGCGTCGTCTTCGTCACCCGAGAAAGGTACAAAGATGGTGAAGACGGGTACATTTTCAACATCGCGTCTTCAGCCCCGTAGGAGGTAGCGCAGCGGTGGAGGCATTGCTGTCGGAGGCGACAGAGGAGAGATAGGGAGAGGTAGAAGGAGAGATTTGAGTTGTGGAGGATTAAGAGTGAGAAACAGAGATAAGAAGGGGTTTGATAGGGGATATCTTGGTCATTTTACTAGAGTTTGGCCTTATAGCCGTTTCTTGTTTTGGAAAGTTGGTTAAAAATTGACTTTTTAATTTTTTTTGAAAAAATATGTAAAAAAATAAAGAGGTGATATTATCTAAAATAAATTAAAAGTCATGTTCTCAAATTGATCCATAATGTTTTAGAGCATAGACTTTTAAAAAAGTAAATAAATATAAATTTATAGACTGTCGTTTATTGACTCTAAAGGTAAAATATTATTTACTCTTATATTTTACACTCTTATACTTTATATCAACTTTTATTTAATTTTTCTTTTTTTAATTGTAAGAATTAACTTTTATATTTAAAATCAATTTTTAATATCACCAAAATTGTTAACATCCGTTAGAAAGAAAAAAATAAATAAATAAATAAAAAACATTTACACGTGGTTATCACGAATAATCAATATATACTTATACACATTTTCAAAGAAGGATTCATATAATCGATCTCATTTAATAGCACTTACACTTGGTTTGGTTTAATTTACACATTTCCAAAGATTATGGGTTGTTTGGGATAAATTAATAAAAGACAAAAAGTCAAAAAGTTATTAAAAAAATTGAAAATCCTATACTATTCAAAGGTAGCTTGTTGGGGAAACCACTAGGGCAAAATTTTGCCTTTTGAATTCAACTATTCAAAAAGTCAAAAGTCAAAAGGGTGAAATGGTCATTTTGATTTTACTACAATATTTTATTACATATCTTTTCATAAAAATTCAAAAAGTTATTCTAAACATACATATTTTTTTCTCTACTTTTTTAACTAAAACATCAAAAAATACACTTATATAGCACATCCCAAACAACCACTATATCTATCTTTGGCCTCGTTTGGCTATCTAGTTGGGGCTAAAAAAATGCAAAAGACAAAATAGACTAAATAAATCAATAAGACAAAATGTTACATTCAAACTATAATCGTTTATGTAACTTTTTTCTCCTACAAAAGTAAAAAAAAATAAAAAAAAAATCAACTCAAACAAATTTTTTAGTCTCAATTTCAAAATGCCAATTAAAAAAAATTTTACGAAGCGACAACTTTACATTATTAATTCAATTCATGGGCTTCTCGTTGTAACTTTTTTGTTATCGAAGACAGGTAAACCTAGCTCAAATGGAAGGGGGGGAGGAAATAAAAAATCCAAATAAGTATTTACCAAAACAAACGGAGCATTATCAGGTCGTTGGGTCTAAATCAACCAACAATATCAAACTGTTTATTTCTTTCCAATTGAACAGAAGCAAAAGAGCCCATTAAAAGATATATTGCAGACAAAGTGATGCTGATCTACAAGTAAAAGTGCAGAAAAAGTATTCTTCAGAGGCCGATCTAGAAAGATGGGAGAGGGAGAGAGAGGGAGAGAGAGAGAGAGAGAAAGTAATGTACAGAATGAATGAAAGCATATACATTCTTTCTCAAAGTAAAACATACAAAAACACTGCACATTGTCAATATGACACAGAATCATGATGATGATGATGGTGGTAATGACGATAATGGTAGTGGTGGTGGTGGTGATGGTGATGATGATCCAGAATCATCTATTGTAAAGTATGGGTGAGTTAGAGCCTCAGAAGCAGTAATTCTATCTCCTGGATTCAAGCACAGCATTTCCTGAATACATGACAAACCCGGGTGTTAGCAATCCAAACCAAAAAAATAAAATAAAATAAAGATCTAGTGGTGTACTTGAAAGATGTGGAATTTTCATTTTCTTTTCATCATTTAATCAATAATCAATATATTCTACAGGACAATTTAATTTGTACAATATTAACTTGCTCCCATATGAAATGACGGACCTGTTCAGTGCAACTTACTCGTAATCAATAATAGTAATTTTTTTCTATTTTTTAGACTATTTCGGGCTCTTGAGTTGTAAGCAGAAGCTGCACAGTCTGACACAGATTTTTCAAAAAATATAAATAAGCTGTAAGCGGAGCCCCAAAAGCTGCATCGGACAGGGCCAACATTGGATGAAATATTATTGTCATCAGTCTCCAAAGAATACTAGAGAGAGAGAGAGAGAGAGAGAGAGAGGGGCATACAGAAAGAAGATCAACTCCATCTGGTTCAAGACCAGGCACTTCATCAGCCAGGTTCTGCATCGCAGAGGAAAAAACATATTTCATATTCAAAATTAAAGACCGGGACAAATAAAAACTGAACTATGAATGCCCTGTACTACCTTGGGTTCATTCACGGCAAAATTTTCTAGATATGGACATAATGAAGTCACTCCAGGCCAGGTTTCTTCAGTTGGCTTGCCCATAATGCTTCATATTCAAAAGACTATGTAATTAGGATTATTACACCACTACTAAGTTAAAAATTAAAATGCCAAGAATAATCATCAGTGTGTCTTGTGAAAACTAGATAGCACCTGAAAATTCTCCGCAGTTGTTCAACCTGTGACGTAGTAGCAAACAGAGGCTGTTGAGTCACCATCTCAGCAAATAGACAACCCACAGACCACACATCAACTGGTGAGGAGTAATTCAGCTCACCAAGCATGAGTTCGGGTGCCCTGTACCATGGAGTTTCCACTTGAAGCTGAAAGTGAACTACTATCAATATGAGAACATGTAAAAAAAATCACTCATGGCTAGGCTAGCATAAAATTCAGGACAAATTGAATAAATTTTAACATTTGTGCACGTTTTCAAAATGTGCGTAGATATGTCTTAAAGGAAATTTCAAGAGATGAATAACCCAAATTCAGATGGGTGCATGGTTTTAAAAAAACGGTTGAGGCCGCCGTAACGATTGTGGTGACAAGATAGCGGTTACGGGGTGTAAAGGCCGTAGCATAACGGTTGCGGTAATCGAAACCGTGATTTTTATTTTATTTTTCGCACAATTTGAAGAAATTTACCGATATGCATATATTTTTTTTTTCAGAATCACATTTATTGGGGTTTAAAATAAATTTTGATTAATTTTTAAGTATGATCCAATATATTTTATATTTTCAAATCACTATAAAAGGAGTTTTTTACATTTTATTTCAATAGTTAATAATTTTAAGAATAATTGATTTTAAATGTCTACAAATTAACTAACTGAATAAAAAAATTTCACAGTTATTAAATGAAAGGATTATAAAATAAAAATTGTGCCATAAATTATAAAAAAAAAATTTCATATAAGATTTTTTCTTTGGGTTTGGATCACTTGAGTATTTGTTATTTTTTTGTGAGCTTTTGTTTTTGTTTTTAGAAAAATGAAGCTATTCAGAATATTATAAAAATGTGTAACGGTATCTAGCGGGTTGTTATGGCCGTTACGGTACTGCTACGGCTATTACATAACACCGAAACGGCCGTTACATATGTGAATTTCCATCACACCGCTATAACGGCCATAACAGATTGCGGTAATTACCACAACCATTGCGGTCGCTGCTTGGTTTGAGTTTTCTAAAAATACTTTTCAAAAAATTCTACTTTCTTATTTTCCGTATTTTTTTTTTTGTTTTTACTGAGTTTTTAAAAATATTTTAAGCAATTTTTTTAATTTTTAGACACACCTAACATAAATTCACTTAAAAAGTATAATTTTTGTGAAAAAATCTTTAAAAAATTCGGTAAATACCAAAAATATAAAAATGTAGTGTATTTTTCGTATTTTTGTGTATTTATTAATTTTTAAAAATATTTCACTTTTTAGACGCATCTAAGTAAGATGCATCTAAAAAAAGTAAAAAAATACTTAAAGTTTTAAAAAGTATTCAATAAAACAAAAAAACACGAAAAATAAAAAATTCAATTTTCAAAAAACTTAATTCAGAAAACTCAAACCAAAACATAGAATAGCGATTGGCTTTTGTTGGGTTCGTGGGGGACCCACTACGGGTCCCATTTCGATAATCCGAACAGTTCAATGTGTAGAACTCGTCGAGTACTATATGCCTACAAAAAATAATGTTGATCGAATATCAATATCGGATCAGATTTCTATCAACCGTTTTTTTTTTCACCGTCTATTTTTATATATATATATAAAACTGATTTGATCACACAGCTATCAATATCCAATCAACGTAATTTTTTTAAAGACATATAGTATTCGATAAGTTTTACACACTGAACGATTCAGATTATCAAAACGAGACCCGTGATAAACTCTCACAAGCCCAACAGCACCTTCGAGTCCACAATCGCGGACTGGAGGGAAGCCAAATCCCACTTAATAATGTTGTAAAAAGAGAATGGGAATTTTTTTTCAAAAATTTGTACCTTGCCCCCTTCAGTATACGCGTCAGCGGGAACACCAAATGTCCTGGCTGATCCAAAGCCAGCTATCTTCACTGTGCTTCGACTACGATGATCTAACATCAAACTCCCAGGATTCAAACCTCGGTGGAGAATGTTATGCGAATGACAATAATCGAGACCACATAGAATCTGATGCAGAAAATCCTGCCAAGAAAAAAATAAAAAATAAAAAAAAGAAGAAGAAAATGAATCATTACATAGAAACACTAGCATAGAATTCTAACATAGGAACACTAAGATGACATTAATTAGGCAATGTAGATTTTTCTTGAAAAATTAGATCATCTTGCATTGTTGCATGGCATTAAACAATTCCATTGTGTTCGTCATTTCATTAATTGTATTGTTTCCAGTTTTCGTCATTTCTAACTTTGCATTATAACAAAATTTAAGCAGTTACCTAAATCCATAGATTCTTCCAACTTCATGTTCTAAATTTATCCATAAACAATATGGATGATCATATATTAGATTTTTTGTAAAGCAACAACTAAACTTGTAAGCCATTGAAAATAGTCATAAATGGATAGTAATCATCACATACTTTTGTTACGCTCGGCGTCTTGACAATCTCTGGAGAAGTATCCATAAACTTCCTCAGGTCAAGTTCCACATGCTCTGTAACAAGATGCACTGATCTCTCCTTGTTCACTACATCTAGCAGCCTGCGACCAGAATTCCATCAATTAATATGTTTCGTCAAAATCCAAGATATTAAAAATAAAGCTAAAGGGTAAAAAAAAAAAAAACAGCGGATGATTCAAATTTGAGAAGCCAACTTTGTATTATGTAAAGGAGATTGTTATTTTTCAAACGTACATCATATAATTTGTTATTTGCCTCTCCGAGACCAACTGGACTATTTAGGGAGTACATACCTGAGGATGTTCCTATGCTGCATCTCTCTCATAAAGGAGATTTCTCTGATTACTGAGCTTGGGACACCTTGTTCTCTATTGAGAAAACATTCCCGCCTCAAACAAACAAGTTCATTGGTAACAACGTCAAGTGCTTGGTAAATAGAACTTCCTCGTTCCATCGGCCCAAATAACTTGTACTGGCAATTCATCAACATGACCAGACCACAGAAGGGATTTGAAAATGAAACAATTTCAAATTACATAAAAAAATAAAAAATAAAAGTCAGATTCTTTACCTTTTCCATTTGATCAGGCAATCTGCCTACAATAAAAGGAAACCCAAAGAAAATTATTCAAAGATACAGAAAGAAAAAAGAAAAAAAAAAGAGTTTCAGGTAGTTGATCAGCATCTAAAATCAAACCAAGCTATTAATATAAAAGGAAAATAAAATAAGAAAGTCGATACATTTTTGCTCTTTTAAAAAATAAGCAACTTAGCAACTTGCAAGCTCATCCATAAATTCCTTTAGTTAAAAGGAATCTCACTACCATCCAAGTAGACAACTTAAAATAAAAATGTACAATTATAAACAATCTCTACTCATTACAAGAAGAGAATTTTTTTTTTTGAAAGAAGGTAGTTCTAGAGTATAAGCAATTCCAAGTTGAAAGAGAAAAATACAAGTTATGAGCCATCTCTAACAAATATTTCAAAATCCATCAGTATCAAGAAACACCACATTTATCTAACATTTCTTGATTTCTTGTTTCCACAAAAGGGCTTTAGATAATAAAAGTAAATTGTTTCCAGAACAATATTTCTTATAAAATTTGGAACTGGAATGTTGCCAAACCAACACTTTCTTTATCATGATTTTTTCCTTTCCACTATTTGTTCACTATCTTCCCAAATCCACTCTTTATCTATCATTTATCCAGATCTCTAAAGACTATTAAATATCTTGAAAATGCAGGGAACCAAATGAATCCCAGAGTCACAAATACTAGATCAAGAATGTTGTTCTATCCAAGAAATTGACAAAGATATCAAGAAAGTTCAAAATATGACTATAATCTGATCCAATGTATATAATTACTCCATAATCACTCATTTTAGCACCACAGTGAATGAATCCATAATCAGCAAACGAAATCTGAGATTCTAAGGGCAAGAGATCATCAAAGTCAGTGTTTTGTGAAATCATAGAATGCAGATATACTTGGGGTTTTGAACCCTAAATATCTGAGAGCAAGTTACCCAATATTAAATTGAAACAAAATATGATCATTCAGTTTTGCAGAAAACAGAACTTACAGAGAGGTCTCTGATTTGCAGAACTTTAAGGTCAGATTCTAGTGTGTGTGTGTGTGTGTGTGTGAGAGACAGAGAGAGAGAGAGAGAGAGAGAGAGAGAGAATTTCAGAGAAAGAAATGTAATATCATCAAAACGAATATGTACTGAACCAGAGAGAGAGAGGAACTGGGTTTTCCCGCCAAAATTTAGTTTTCTCCAACCGCCTTAACTAACCCCTTGGTTAACCATTTTGAGGCTTGGGTTTTTATCCTATTGATCCCAATAGCAAGGATATAAACTAGTCCCAATTAGGGATAGCAAATTTTCCAACCCGATTGTATTTGACCAAACCTTATGTTTGAGAGATCATTGATAGGTTAGGGTTGAGTTATAGGAACAGATAGGTCAAAATAATAATAAAAATGTAAAGTACGAAATTAATAGTTGAGAAAAAAACGGACTCGTTGTCATCTCTATTCTCAATAAAAAAAAAAATGAAAAGAGACTACTAAGAATAGTAATAACCAAACATGGTGCAAAAAATCAAGTTTTTATGTTCATCCTATGTGTTAGATTGGGGTTTGGTTGAGGGTTCTTATTTGTTATTTTTTTTAACTGGTCTTATTATGTTGTTTGCCACTGTTTTCTTTCACATATGTTCATGTTGAAATACTTCATTTTTAGCTCTATGTCACTATGTGGATGTTGGAAATTTTTTTTTTTTCCCTTCCATTTTGTCTGCCTTTTTTCTATTCTTTCCGCGAATCCTTATCAAAATATCCAAACAGAGTCTAAAATAATTATCTCAGGACCATGTTTGGGAAGCCCCTAAAATACACCCCAAAAAATTTGTTGAACACCCATTTCTTAATTCACCCTATTCCCAAATTTAAACTTTATTTTTTCTTTGAACACCCCATTCAATTCCAAAATTATTAGTAGGTCGCAAACTTTTTTTTCCCAGAGAAAAAATATTTATCTGATGAAAAATAAGATAAGATTGCTTAATTATGAAGGGGTTGCAAAATAACAGCAAACGAAGTATAACACTGGTTATTTTTGTACCAAACAATCTTGGAAGTTGTACTGTGACAATTTCACCAAAAAATTCATGTAATCTGTCAAAATCCAATAGTTTCAAGAATTGCTTGAATCCTAAAATATAATCAAATCAGGAATTGAACTATTCACCATTGATTCTGTTCCAAAATATGTACACTCACTCATAGATTTGCATTAAACTATGCATTGATCATGAGTTGAATAATAAATCGGATGATTCTGATAAAAGAGGGGGTACTTTATTGGTCAAAAATGGATGAATCATACATACTGAGTAGTTCTGTCAACAACATCAAATTGTTTATTTCTTCCAATTGAAGAGAACTTTAGGAAAAGAGACATAGTGCTGCATGCAAAGGTAATGTGAATCAAAACATTCTTCAGAGGCAGCACACATTCTTTTGACAGAGAATCACGAAGAGGATTGGGAATCACATCTTCAAAAGTATTGGTGATTTAGTGCATCAGAAGCTGTAATTCTATCTTTTGGATTCAACCGGAGCATTCTCTGAATAAATTAAACATGGGTATTATTAGGAGAAAGAAAAATCCGCTGATGAACTTAAAAACTCACTCAAATAGTGGTTAGGAGAAAGAAACTTACATAAACAAGATCAACTCCATCTGGTTCAAGATCAGGCAATACTTTGTTCAGGTCCTGCATTTCAGAAGAAGACACAAACGTAAAAACATTTTTCATATTCAAAACTGAATAACATTAAAATAAAATAAAAAGCTCACCAATGACCGGTACTACCTTAGGTATACAATCGACAAAAGAAGCTAGAGTGGGAAATAATGCAGTCACTCCAGGCCAGGTTGCTTCGCATGGTTTGCCCAAAATACTTCACATTACAAATACTACGTAATTAGAACATTAAAACGGCAACAATCATCGAGATTGTGTGTGTTTGAAAATATATAGCACCTGAAAATTTTGTTCAGTTGTTCAATCTCTGTTGTAGCTGCAAAAAGAGGCTGTTGAATCGCCATCTCAGCAAATATACAACCCACAGCCCACATATCAACAGCCTTGGTGTATTTTTGGGCACCAAGTAGGAGTTCAGGTGCCCTGTACCATTGACTTGTCACCTAAACATATAATAAAATCAAGAATTTTGAACAATTTGAATAAATTTTGCATTTGGGCACGTTTAAAATGTGCGTAGATATATGTCTAGAGGAATAAACCGAATTCAGATGCTCTAATAAATCTTTGGAATTAAAGTTCTTGTATACTGGCAAGACATGAACTGAAACCTATGATTGTTTCTCAATGTTTGTATAGCGAACTCCATGTATTTTCTTTTCTATTCAACGAAGAAAATTGAAAGAAAAGACAGTTCTACTGAAATTAATACACATACATTTCTTTCTATAAAAATTGTTGTAAAAGGGAATGGAAAAAAAAAAAAATAAACAACCTTTACGGTGTAGTGCCCAAATAGCTTTCAGTTACTATTATATGAAGTACACGACTCACTTGGTGTAAGCGCCTATGCCACACACTTTTCATGCCCAAAGTGCTCCTAGCTAACTGCTCGAATTTATGATTTCAAAATTTGAAGTTTTAGTATTTTCCTCCATCTACATTAAAATTTGTTTGTAATTTTTTTTAAAGCTAATGGTTACAACCATCTTCTGTTTCTGTACGTGTATCGCTTGTATGCTCAACTTCTACTCCATCATCAAAATCAACTATCCAAAGTTAAAATCGAAAGAAGGCTGGATGGCAAAAGCTGAAAAATTAGTACCTTGCGCCCTTCAGTATGTCTCCTGGCAGGAACAAAAATTGACCTGGCTGTTCCAAAGTCTGCTATCTTCACTATGCTCTGATTACCATGATCTAACAGCAAACTCTCAGGTTTCAAACCTCGATGGAGAATTTCATTAGAGTGGCAATAAGCAAGACCCTCTAGAATCTGATGCAGAAAATTCTGCCAAGAACAACAACAAAAAAAAGTCATAAAATGAATCATAACATGAGCTGTCATATTGGCGTTGTTTGGATCATCAATTTAAGATAGAAATTTGGAAGTGGAAGGGAAAATATGGGGGAAATGTGAATGAAATGTAAGCTAATATTTTTATTTTATTTTATTTTTTATCCATTTCTCTCGCATTTCCAAATCCCTTACCTATCCAAACATGGTCTAAATGCCATTGTTAATGCGGTTACCAACAAGTTTATTCATAAACAATATGGATGATCATATATATTGGATCTATTCCAAAGAAGCAACTAAAACTTGTAAGTGATTAAAAATGGTCATAAATGGATAGTAATCATCACGTACTTTTATTATTCTCGGTTTTTTCATAATATCAGGAGAAGTATCCATCATGTACTTCCTCAGGTTAAGGTCCATATACTCCATAACAAGATACACTGACCTCTCTTTGTTCACTACATCTAGCAACCTGTTATCCGAATTCCATCAATTAATAAGTTTCATCAAAAGCCAATAAATTATAAACAAAGAAAATTCAAAAATACATTATAGAATTTGCAATTTGTCTCGTGAACTATTTAGGGAGTACATACTTGACAATGTTCGTATGCTCCATCTCTTTCAAAAAGGAGATTTCTCTGATTATGGAGCATGGGACACCTTCATTTCCCTTGAGAAAGGTTTCCCGCTTCAAAATAACCATTTGATTAGTCTGAGAGTTAATGGCCCTGTAAATACAACCGGTCTCTCCTAGTTCAATTGTCCCGAATATCTTGTACTGGCAATACATCAGCATGTCAAGGCCTCAGAGGAGATTTTAACAATGAAACAATTGTAAATTACATTAAAAAAATAATAAATCCAATTATCTACCTTCCCCATTTGATCAGGAACACTGCCCTACAATAAAAAACAAAGTTCAAGGAGATAGGTCAGAACTAAATCAAATAAAGCTATTAATATACATAGAAGACATTACAAGAAAGTTGATACGACTTTTACTTTTCTAAAAAAAAAAAAAAAAAAAACAAAGGCAATTTAGAAACTCACAAGTTCATCAATAAATTCCTTAGACATGTCTTTCATCAAGTCACAGATATAGCCCGTTAACCAGTCCAATATCTTTCTATAGTTTTCAGTTTTGATAAACACTACCAATATCACACCATAAATATTTTTGAATAATGTTGACATAGAAATAAAAGATGCAGCAAAAAGATTTCAAGTGCAGCTATAAACAAGCTCTACTCATTGCAAGAAAAAAGTTATGGAGACAAACTAGTGCTAGATCAGTAAGCAATTCTTGAACTTGACTAAAGTAAATATACTGGTTGAAAATGTAAATTGCTGTATCAAGTGCACTAACATATACATAATTTTATTCAATCATTTATGTTGTGTTTGGATCTTGGATTTGAGAAGAGATTTGTGAAATGAAAAGAAAAGTGAAGGGAATGTGAATGAAATATAAGTAAAATTTTTGTTTCTTTTGCAGTACTTTCAAACAAAAAGTAATATATATGCTAGACACAGGGTTGAAGAAGAAAACACTGAATTTTTTTAATTCTTTTTCCACACCAACTTGGACTTTACAATGCTTTTTAAATAGAGAACTATCCACCAACTCCAACACCTGAAAAATAGCAACAGACCCATTAACAAAATAACAAACAGTCTGCACTATCAAACTATCCTAAAAATCATGACACCAGTTGACACAATCCCAACATAAGCTGAAACTATATACCATTGCTTTGAATAAGTCAAAGACCGCTATATTCAGCATGTATTGTGTACATTAGGCTCGAAAAGAATATGTATACTGTGATGGCACCTAAAATTTCCACGGAAACGACTGAAAACTAGTTAATTGTTGAGTTTGCTATACTTTTATGCACAATCTGTTAAATGTTCTCTATACTTTTATGCACAATCTGTTAAATGTTCTCTAATTGGTTTCCTTATTTATTTATTTTTTCTCTTTCTCACAAAACAAAGCTCTGCTTATCTTTCATCCGTGAAAAATTATTAGGAAGTCTAGAAGTATCATGTGGTATTATTTACTTTTTACTCTGACAAATGAGTTATTGCAAAACATATTAAGTAGGTCATCCTTATCTCATTATCTAACAAAAGTGAGTCAGCATTATCTCACTCGTAAAGTTTTTCATTATTTGTTAGAATTACCACACAAATAATATCACATGATATTTTGACATCTTAGTTTATGAAATTATTCTATTTGATATTAGGAACATTTCATATTTATTTATTTTTTTTCGTTCATGCATTTGGAAGGCATTCTCAAATAATTATTATTTCAAGAGAAAAAAGCTTAGAAAATTTAAAAAACAATGACAATGCCTATCTCTAATGCAAAGACATCAATAGACATCAATTCCCTTGGGTAGTGTTTGGTTCACTAGAATGGAGTGGAATGGAATGATCATTCCATCAAATACTTCATCAAGAATATGATTCTATCCAAGAAATTGACAAAAATAGCAAGGAAAAAAAAACAAAAAACCAATCACTAAGACTGAGATTGCAAGGCCAAGAAATCATTGAAGCTCACTTTCGGGAAATCATAGAACAACATATACTTGGTTTTCCGAACCCTTTTATCTATGAGAGCAAGTCAAAAATCACAAAAGAATGAAATAAAACAAAATAAGATCATTCATTTTGAAGAAAACAGAACTTACAGAGAGAGACAGATAGGCCTCTGAATTGAGGAACTTTATCAAATTCTTGAGAGAGAGAGAGAGAGAGAGAGAGAGAGAGAGAGAGGAATTGGGTTTTCCCGCCAGAATTTCACAACCGTCTTAACGGCTTAACTAACCCATTTGCTTAAACGGCTGTCAGGTTTGGGTTCCAGTTCGGACCATTTGACCCGAATCACAAACCCCATTATGTATTGTGTACATTAGGCTCGAAAAGAATATGTATAATGTGATGGCACCTACAATTTCCATGGAAACGACTGAAAACTAGTTAACTGTTGAGTTTGCTATACTTTTATGCACAATCTGTTAAATGTTCTCTATACTTTTATGCACAATCTGTTAAATGTTCTCTAATTGGTTTCCTTATTTATTTATTTTCTCTTTCTCACAAAACAAAGCTCTGCTTATCTTTCATCCGTGAAAAATTATTAGGAAGTCTAGAAGTATCATGTGGTATTATTTACTTTTTACTCTGACAAATGAGTAATTGCAAAACATATTAGGTAGGTCATCCTTATCTCACTATCTAACTAAAGTGAGTCAGCATTACCTCACTCGTAAAGTTTTTCATTATTTGTTGGAAGTACCACACAAATAATATCACATGATATTTTGATATCTTATTTTATAAAATTATTCTATTTGATATTAGGAACATTTCATTTTTATTTATTTTTTTGGTTCATGCATTTGGAAGGCATTCCCAAATAATTATTATTTCAAGAGAAAAAAGCTTCGAAAATTTAAAAACCAATGACAATGCCTATCTCTAATGCAAAGACATCAATAGACATCAATTCCCTTGGGTAGTGTTTGGTTCACTAGAATGGAGTGGAATGGAATGATCATTCCATCAAATACTTCATCAAGAATATGATTCTATCCAAGAAATTGACAAAAATAGCAAGGAAAAAAAAAAAAAAAACCAATCACTAAGACTGAGATTGCAAGGCCAAGAAATCATTAAAGCTCACTTTCGTGAAATCATAGAACATGTACTTGGTTTTCCGAACCCTTTTATCTATGAGAGCAAGTCAAAAATCACAAAAGACTGAAATAAAACAAAATAAGATCATTCATTTTGAAGAAAACAGAACTTACAGAGAGAGACAGATAGGCCTCTGAATTGAGGAACTTTATCAAATTCTTGAGAGAGAGAGAGAGAGAGGAATTGGGTTTTCCCGCCAGAATTTCACAACCGTCTTAACGGCCTAACTAACCCATTTGCTTAAACGGCTGTCAGGTTTGGGTTCCAGTTCGGACCATTTGACCCGAATCACAAATAACCCTTGTTTGGATTGTGAGTTCGGGGTAACCAAACAAGGTGCAATGCTATGTTTGGTTTGGTATCTTTATTTCAATTTGTTTTTAATAAAAAGATTAAATATTAATTTGATAAAAAAATAAAAATACTCAATTTGTATGTAATATATATATTTGTTTTTGGGTGAAGGTGATATATTTAAAAATACCCATAATTTGTTAGAGGTGGTAAATGTGTAGGTTTGGACGAGTTTAAATGGGTTGTACATTAAAATAAGACAATCAAAACCTGTTCATTTATTAAATTGATTTAAATGGATTAGGCTAAATTGAATGTGAGTTGGACAAATCAATTTGACTGACCCATTTATTTTATTGAACTCATTTTGTCAAAGAATGCAAAAAATAAAAATAAAAATAAATCATTTTTAAACAATTCACACATTTAGTCATGTATTTCAAATATATATAATCAATGATATTCAAAAAATCATTTTTTTGTGTGCTGAGAGTCGTGTCCTATTATACATCAATTTTTTTTAATGCAAGAAAATATACCAGCTTACTAAAAACCAGATATAGTTTAAAAATTATTAATGATGTGCAAGAATCATGTATTTTGTGTTTTTTTTTTTTTCTGATAAGAATCATGTCCTATTAATTATATATTTTATAAAGTAAAGTAAGAAATAAATAAAATTAAATATAGAACAAAATAATTTTTTTTGTTTACGGTATTTTTTAGATAATTAATTATCATTAAATGATATCAGGTTGTGGCTTTATTATTTGAATAATGCTATCTATCTATTTATATATTATATAAGCAAAATAGAATTTTTTGTAAGCAGCTTTGTGAGAGTCTCATACTAATTTTCTTAATTTTAAATAATTAAAAAAATCTTCATTGGTTAAAGTTTCATTTAACCATATAAAAATAAAACTTCAATGATTTATTTGATAATCTCACATCGGGAAAAGAACGAAAAAATAAGTTGTTTCACTTATATAAAGTGAATCTTATACTCCTATTTAATATTATAGTGTTGTGTATGTTTCAATTTAATATAGTTTAAATTTTGAAATAAAATTTAAAAGTTTTAATTAATTAATTTTTGTATAAGTTGGTTGGTTTTTTGACGTAGCCGATAGGGTGAATCGTTTTTAGTTTGACTGATTCGTTGGTTTAACTGCGATATTAGCAGTTTTATTAAAATATATTTGTTAAATTTATTTGATTCAAAATCAATTAAAGATTGACCAAATTAAAGATAAATGGCTAAGATTGCTAAATTCGAAATAAACTTTTCACCCAAACAATTGTTAACTTTTAAACAATTAAGAAAATCATCATTGACTAGCTTTTATTTAACTTTTATTTTATAATCACACATACATATGCTTTCATTTAATATTGTAGTGTTGTGCATGTTTCAGTTGAAGACAGTTTAAATTTTAAAATAAAATAAAATTTATAATTTATAATTAATTAATTTTTGTATAAGTTGGTTGGTTTTTTGACCGATTTTAACAATTTTATCAATATATATATATATATTGTTTTATTTTTAAAAGGTATATTTAAGTTTTATGACAAACTTTAACATAGAATAAACTAAAACTAAAAACTGTATAAAACGAAATTTATTTTTATTTTATCATAAGTATAAATTTTTTTCATCTTTAGCAATTAAATTATAACATCTATTTGTTATTGTGAACTTAGAATATACAATTAATGACATAATTAACAACTACAATATATATTCTAATAAAATGATTAAAATTTAATTCATTCATATCTTTTAAATAAACTTTATGTTATTATTTAATTTTAAAATTATTTTTAATTATTTATTTAGCCCGTGCGTCCCATGTATTCATATGCTAGTATGCACTAATTAGTAAACTAATTAGTGTACTAACAGATAATGTGACATAATTTTAGAGACTTTGAATTTTCGTAGTTTGTATAATAAGTGGGATCAGAGTGTTGAAGATTGGTATATCAATTGGTGCTTGTAGCACCATCATTATTATTTACTTTTTCTTAGACAAAACATTATTGATATAAATATATTTTGGGAGATTTGGTGATAGCCCCTCACTATCTATTTTGTCTTTCAAAAGGACAAGAATTATATAAGTACTTTCAAAACTCTCTAATATTTTTAAACTTATTTCTTTTACTATATTACCCTCATATCTATCAGCTCTCCTATTAAGCCCTCTTCACTGTGTATTTCAGAGTAAAATTTTACTCTGTATGAAAGTAAAATTTTACTTTGAATAAGAGTAAAATGTTACACTCTGAAACTAAAAGTAAAATTTTACTTTGTATAAAAGTAAAATTTTATTCTGAAAAATTAGTAAAATGTTAGACTCTACACAAAAGTAAAATTTTACTCTGTATAAAAGTAAAATTTTACTCTGAAAAATGAGCAAACTGTGAGGCTCTGAAGCTAAAAGTAAAATTTTACTCTGTATAAAAGTAAAATTTTACTCTGAAAAACTAGTAAAATGTTAGACTTTATACAAAAGTAAAATTTTACTCTGTATAAAAGTAAAATTTTACTCTGAAAAACGAGCAAACTGTGAGACTCTGAAGCTAAAAGTAAAATTTTACTCTGTATAAAAGTAAAATTTTACTCTGAAAAATGAGTAAACTGTAAGACTCTAAAGCTAAAAGTAAAATTTTACTCGGTATAAAAGTAAAATTTTATTGGGATCAAGAGAGAAAAAAATAAAGGCAAAACAAAAATGAATTGTAATTTTTTTATTTTATTTTATTATTTATTTTAGCAAATCACTCCAAGAATTCAACATCTCAACACCCGAACGATTTGCATCTATTGTGGGTACTGATTAATTAGTGTATTTATGTATAACAATACACCATAAACTCCTTGCATGTGATTCTATCAAATCAAACATAAGTAAATTTGTAATGTAAATTATGGTATAGTAATAAGATTTATATGCAAAATATGATGATATATATATATATATATATATATCAGAAGAATTTGAAAGCATACTGCTCATGCATTAGACCATCTCCAACGCTTCACCAAACCTTGCATCAGATTTGAAATTTGGTGAAAAAGTCACTTTTTGCAGCTCCAATGGTTTCATCAAATTGGTATCAAAACGAGAATTCACCAAATTTTTCATCAAAGTGAGAACAGGGGGAAGATTTCACCAATTTACTGTGCGTGACCGTTGGGGGAGACCAATCGGTCAACCAGCCGGTCGACCGGTTCCCTTGCAAATAGGTTGGTTCAAACAGGTCAAAAGGTTCAAAGAGGTTAAAAAAAAAATACACTAACCGGTCGACCCCTGCTTTGATGACAACCATTGGAGCAGTCTGTATCAGATTGAGAAAATGGTCTTTTTTTTACTCAGATTTGGTGAAAAATTTGGTGAACTATTGGAGATGCTCTTAGATATGTTGCTGAATAATGAGGGAAGATAACTCTGTTTAGCTTAGTTTTTGTTGAACATTTAACTAGTACTTCAACTTGACAATAACACTTTTTAGTTATATTAACGAACTCCATAAACAAATTAAGACATTTTTTAAGTGTGTTAATGAGTGCACTAACTCCACCCATAAGTAAATTTTTGCTTTTATTTGTTGCACTATCATATCTTAAATTGTTTTATAGATATATACTTTATTTTGCTTATTCAATTAAAGTATTCTATTGCTTTGTTGGTTCATGGATGATGAATTAACGTATTGATATTATAATAATATTTCAAATGAAAAAAATATGAACATAGCATAGTAAGATATATAGCATAACTAGCTAGACATACAATATTAAATAGTTTTCTCATGTGATACACAATATAAAAGAGTTGATCATCTCCAACTAATTTAACCAACTAGAAGAGATACTAGTGGGCAATTGTGTACCAGAGATCAAGAAATATTGTTGTTATGGTGATGCTCTATGCAGCAATGAATGTGTAATGATGGTGATTCCACAATAGAGGGTAGTTCCAGTGTAGAAGACTCTTATCACTATTGGGTCAAGAGAAGGTTTGTTTTCGCAGTTTGGAGTGGTAAGTCGTGATGGAGATTTCACACCAAGCTTTATAATTGAATGTAGAAAATGAATTTCAAATAGTTCTTTCCAATCAGTGTCATTATAGCAATTTGAAAGAATTGGAAGCTAGAAAGAACCAGTTAAAGGAATTGATTTGTTTACTTTATTTCTTTTCCTAGTTTTATAGCACACTCATGTCTCTCTATGATAAATGTGATCAATCTCCTCAAGAAGTTGGTCAACCTTTGTGTGAAAGAATGTAAAAGAACCAGAGTTTGTGCTATTGTTTCTCAAACTTTTCTTCACCCAACTCAAATTAGTTGTGATGCAGTCAAACTTATGGACTATAAAGCCTATATGTGAAGTGGAAAAAGAAAAGTAGGAATCCCGGGTACTATTTATGATGTCCCTGAAATTGTTATTTTTTGGTTCATTTTGCTTATGCTTAATACGATTAGGCAGTCATGCAAACTATGTTTTTAAACTTTTCACTAGACCTCAAATTGTAATTTGAGCAACCTCTACTTTGTTCACTGCTACCTAACTCGTCCCTTAGGAGTGTAAAAATGGCCCGCAGCTTGAAGCCCGCCTTCGGCCCAGGGTGGGCCCAGGCCTGAGCCTAGCCCGAGACCTAGGGCCAGGACAGGGGCCATCATTTTGAAGTCCGGCCTGACCCATCGACTAGCTTGAAGTCCACTCAAGGCCCGCCCCACCTGAGGTTCAATGTTTTTTTTTTTTGTGAAAAATAATAAAATTTTGGTAGAAAAAATAAAAAAAACAAAAAAATTTGTTCAGGCCCGCCCAAGCCTGCCCCAAGCTTGAGCCCAAGCCTAGGCCCACCAGCCCGGCCCGAGGCCCGACTCACTAACCCGCCCAAGGTCGGAATACCCCTAGGCCTGGGCCTGGGCCTAATTTTCTGGCCTATGGGTCGGCCCAGTCTCTAGTGGGCCGGGTCGGGCCAAATTTACACTCTTGAGAAAGAAAATCACCAGATGACAAATAAAACTTATAGTTTAGTGCCAGGTTTCGTAAGTAATTTGGAGTAATCATATCATTTTACATAAAGCCTTGATGCATATTTGTTTCCTTTAAAGATATTTGTTCATACATTTCTGTGTTTATTGAAAATTTGAGAATAATGAATAGTATGGAGTGCCTATTAGCAAAGGCATACGGATTAGTGTCCTTAAAAGCACATTGCAAATTTTGTACACATCTCTCAACTTTTTCAGAGTTAAACATGTGATAGTTATAGTTTAGTGCAGTCTCTAGTGGGCCGGGCCTAATTTTCTGGCCTGTGGGCCGGGCCGAGCCAAATTTACACCCCTATCATCCCTATACTCTTGAGAAAGAAAATCACCAGATGACAAATAAAACTTATAGTTTAGTGCAAGGTTTCGTAAGTAATTTGGAGTAATCATATCATTTTACATAAAGCCTTGATGCATATTTGTTTCCTTTAGAGATATTTGTTCATACATTTCCATGTTCATTGAAAATTTGAGAATAATGAATAGTTTGGAGTGCCTATTAGCAAAGGCATACGGATTAGTGTCCTTAAAAGTACATTGCAAATTGGTTTTTTGTGGCCTACTCTGTAGGTTTCAATTGCAAGTTATTCACAAGTGTTCATTCACAATACATAAGTGTCAAGAGTAACTTCAAGATCATTTTCTTTAATAGGCACCATACAAGGCCAAAAAATAAACTTTACAAAAAAATTTAAAGGCTTAAATGAGCATTAAATCCAAGAATGAGAATAATTGAATAGTAGTTCTCTCCAAAAGCTCACTCAAGCTCATTTTGAGAGAAGTTTAGATGCTTTTGGAGAAGTTTAGATGCTTTCTTGACAAGTTCAGTTTTCATCTCAACTGGATGTGATTATTAAAGACTCCATCAGATTAACGTCTGAGTTTTGCTCGTCTATTTCGTTATGTACCATGTGCATTTAATAGGAAGATCCCTTCAAGAAGAGCTCAAATGCATTCTCGACAAGTTTAGTCTTCATCTCAATTGGATGTGATTATTGAAGTCACAATACATAGGTGTCAAGAATAACTTCAAGATCATTTTCTTTAATAGGCACCGTACAAGGCCAAAAAATAAACTTTACAAAAAGATTGAAAGGCTTAAACGAGCATTAAATCCAAGAATGAATAGGCATAATTGAATAGTAATTCTCTCTAGAAGCTCGCTCAAGCTCATTTTGAGAGGAGTTTAGATGCTTTCTTGACAAGTTCAGTCTTCGTCTCAACTGGATGTGATTATTGAAGACTTCATTAGATTAAGGTCTGAGTTTGCTCGTCTATTTCGTTATGTACCACGTACATTTAATAGGGAGATCCCTTCAAGAAGAGCTTAGATGCATTCTCAACAAGTTCAGTCTTCGTCTCAATTGGATGTGATTATTGAAGTCTTCATTAGATTAAAGTTTGAGTTTTGCTACTCTCTTTTGTTATGTGCCATGTACATTTGACAGGGTAGAGCATTGTGTCGCTACAGATTGAAGGCTATCAATTTGATGGTTAGTTCAATGTAACAACAGAGAGCTTGAAAGCATTTTGCCTGAACTTTAGTATATCTCTACTGCTGCTCTGGTGTTTTACCAAATTAGGAAAGTAAGAAAGTTATCTCCGATTATAGGCCTCCTATCAATTGATTGCTTTGATGATATTTGCCTATGGTATCATTTTCAATTCGAGCATTCACCTCTTAGATAGCTATATATAAAGCCCACACAAGGAATTGCTACAAAGAAAGCATCATTTTCATAACCTTCTATAGTATTGAATCCCTAGTTTTAACCATTGCTTCCTACACATCTAACACAATTTGAGCATCCAATGTAAGTTCCTCAAATCTTTCTTCGACTAGGCAACCTTATAGATCCATTCGAATGCGAGCCTCCAATGCAGGACCCTCAAATCTCCTTTCGAGGCATCCTTACAGATCCCTTCGAATTCAAGCCTCCAATGCAAGTCCTTCAAACCTTTCTTCAATTAGCCACGCTTATCGATTCAGGCAAATTCAAGCATCTACTACAAATGAAAAGCCTCGAATGTCTATGTCACCACCACCATCACCACTTTTACGACCTTTACCATCATGCTTTATATACTATGCTACTCCAAATAATGAAAGAATCTCTATAGCTATAGGGGAAGTCATGCAAATGGGGCATGAAGAGCACGTCTCTCAACGTACAAAGTAAACAATCACTTTGATTCATCAAAAAATCAAATGGCGTAAAAGGGGAGATAATGTCACTGTTTTGATGGTTTGGACTTTAATATTTCATGCTTTTTTTTTGGGAACTATTTTAGAGTAATTTTTAAACTATTTTTGGCCTTATTTGAGTCCAAATTTGTTTATTCTTCATTTTTTACAATTAAAATAAAAACCAAACTTTCATATTTTATAAATAGCTAATATTATTTTTTGAATAAAATATTATTTTTTTAACATACAAAGCATAAAAACATAGCACTATTTTCTTAAGCGGGGTTGGCGGATCAAGTTGGGTTGGGTGGCCTCTCATTTGCCATTCATCCAAACATTGGCGGATTTTAAAAATCTTCATCTGCATTTGTCCGCTCATATTATTGAAACCACTTAAAAGTGGATGGATTGAGTCAGGTCAGTCAGTTTTGATGGATCGGTCAGAACCATCAGCACCCCTAGGTCCAATATATATTGAGAGACGTGATCGAAATTAGAGAAAATTTTAAAGTACTTGTGTCATATGTTGGTAAAAATCTTAATAAATGTCAGAAACTTTGTGGTTTAGTTGACACGAGCACTTAGTTTTAATGCATAATAATATCTAAGGTTCAAAATAATATTCACAAAAAAGCCCATCGACTTGGGCCAGAGAGTGCGGTACGTGGGCCGGCCCATAAACCCAATTAGATGTGCTTTTAGAAAGCGTGACCCATTGGCCCATCTAGAAAAGCCTATTTCCCTAAATATAATTTCAGCCGTGCTGGGGACCCCCAGTGGGGGGTGACCCCCAGCACCCCCACCTCCGCGTGGGAGGCTATGGACCAAGGGAAAAAAAAAAAATTATCCACCAATCACACCCCACTGGGGGCCCTGAGGGTCACCCCCCGTGGGGGTCTGCCTCTTTTTCCATATAATTTACACAAATATTAATAATTTGGTGGGGTCTCAAAAAATATAAATCTTGTGTGAAAAATTAAGGGGGAATTACATCCCCGTGAAACAGATTAAAAAAAAAAAAAAAAAAAACTCAAACATGAATAGGTGCAACTCAAAGTTGCACTCCCACAGTTTTTGAGTTGCACTCTCTATGTTTTACAAATTTTTTTGGTCTTCTACCCTCCATTGTTATTTCCCCAAAAATTAATAAGCAAAACTTTTAGCTCAATACCTAAATTTTAATTTTAAGTTAGGCCACTGATCTGAATCCACCCTTAGGTATGGATAAGCAAAGTAGTTTAAGGACAAAAATCTTTTAGCTTATGATGATAAATATCATTTAAGTTGATAACAATTTTTATTTTCTATTTTTTTTACTGCATTAAATACCCTTAGACCTTTATTTGTTGGATTATTTTTTTCAGATTTGAGTACTAGAGGACAAGATAAGAGGCAATAAATAGTACACCATGATATAATGAATATGGTTAATTATATGTATTGAATAATTAATAATGCTTTGTTTGGTTAGAGTGAAACGGAAAAGGGAAAAAAAAAAGATATTGAGAAATGATAAATTTTTATTGTTGAATGAGAAGGGAGGTTAAAATTCGAACGAGAGACATTAATTAATCCCATGCGGATGAGATTAGTTATCTCCAATTAAGAAATAAGAGCTCATTGCAAGATTAGTGTTTTCAAAACAAACAAACAAACGAAACCTATCCCAAAAAATAAAAAAAAAAAATGTAAATCCCAACAATAAAATGGATTTAAGTGCAATATATTGGACTGCACTATTGAAGTGGGCTACTAGCTAAGGGTTGATTAAAAGTCATTATAAGACTAGAAATCACAAGTATGAAAGAGAAGATTTTCTCAAGTCAAATTAAAATAATAGCAAAAGTGAGATATTTTAAAGAGCATAAAACATAAGATATCTTAAAGCTTTTGTGTGTGTGCGCGGGCGCATGCGCGCAAAATAACACACAGGCAGTTAAAAAATGCATGCGACATATATACACATGAAAAAAACTAACAACAATGGGATAAGAATTTGAGTAAATTTACCTTTAGGCATCGTTTGTTTGGAATATACCTCTCTTCAACAACTCATCCCTCAAAAAGCCAACTACAGCAAGGAAAGTTGTGGTCGTGAAAAATAGAGGTGACGTTATCTCATTTTTTATGCCAATTGCTTTTTTGGTGAATCAAAATGATTGTTTGCTTTGTACGTTGAGGGACGTGTTCTTCACGCTCCATTTGCATGGCTTCCCCTATGGCTATAGAGATTCTTTCATTATTTGAAGTAGCATAGTATATAAAGCCTGATGGTAAAGGTCGCAAAGGTGGTGATAGTGGTGGTGACATAGACATTTGAGGCTCTTCATTTGCAGTAGATGCTTGAATTTGCCTGGATCGATAAGTGTGGCTAGTTGAAGAAAGGTTTGAGGGACTTGCATTGGAGGCTTGAATTCGAAGGGATCTGTAAGGATGCCTCAAATGGAGATTTGAGGGTCTTGCATTGGAGGCTCACATTCGAATGGATCTATAAGGTTGCGTAGTCGAAGAAAGATTTGAGGAACTTGCATTAGATGCTCGAATTGTGTTAGATGTGTAGGGAGCCATGGTTGGAACTAGGGATTCAATACTAGAGAAGGTTATGAAAATGATGCTTTCTTTGTTGTGATTCCTTGTGAAGCCTTTACATATAGCTATCTAGAAGGTGAATACTCGAATTGTGTTAGATGTATAGAGAGCCATGGTTGGAACTATGGATTCAATAGAGAAGGTTATGAAAATGCTTTCTTTGTAGCAATTTGTGAAGGCTTTATATATAGCTGTCTAAAAGGTGAATGTTAAAACATTTGTAATTTTACTTTTGCACCTCTATTTTTGTTTTATTGTATATTTATCCTACATTTCTAAGAAAAAATGACTTGACTTGGCCCCTTTTCATTAATATGTTCAATACACCCTTTACAATGTCATCATTTCGTCTATCTATCTTCAATGAGGCCGATGGAAATTAAAAGTAGAGAGATGTGCTAAAGTGAGATTTTGGTGAATGTATAAGGACTTTAGTAAAAACGTGGGGTGCTAATAAGGTGAGAAAAATGTCACGTATTACTAACATGACAAGTTGAGTCAACATTATTAACACCAAATTAATAGAAAGCCACATTGCAACTTAACCGAAAGTGCTTGGTTGACTGTTAGAATTGAAAAATGAGGGTCCAAAGTGAAATACAATATAAAATGTAAGGATACAAATTGTAATTTACCCTTTTAATTCGGTCATTCTATTCAAATTGGATGTTAAATTTCATGATATCTTAAAACACGTCACTCACGTGACGAGTACGTGTAGAAAAAAATTGACAATTATTTAGCCGAAAGGGTCAAACTAAAACTAAACTGAAAATTTATAATTTACATTGCTCAAATTAAAACAATAATGACTAAACTAATATTTGGATCAAATTATAGGGGTGAAAGTATAATTTACCCAAAATGCTATACTAGCTCTAAGATTGGAGATTTTGTGAATCACTTCTTAGATTTCATTAATATCAAGAGGATGAAGCATTAATTGTCACTCAAATATGTGATTGAGGATTGCATGTTATATTAGACAAACTTAGACCCTTTTGGGAATTTAACTATTTAGTCAAAAAAAATTATTACAAGTTGCCAAATTATTTTCTATATTTTTTTGCACGTTTTTTTTAAATAAAAAATTAAAATCACTAAAAAAGTCAATTGCCAAACACCCCTTTATAGGGTCTTGTTAACCATAGTTGGGTACAAGAAAAAGATTTTTAAAAAAAAATAGAAAAACACAAGATATTTTTTTATTAAATTCAATGTAATTTTATTGAAATTATTATACTTTTTAAATATTTTAGCTATTTTCAAGATTTTTTTTTTTTTTTTTTTACCTTAGTTGCTCGAGGTTCATGGTTTATCTGGTTGGTTCTTTGTACTGTTTATTTTATTTGACTTCTTTGGTTTTATTTTTCTGCTCATAGTGCTGTTTTAACAAGTGCTTATAAATATTATTTAATAATATAGAGTGTATACAAAGTGTTTTAAAAAGGCAAATGGTAACAAGTGTCCCTTATGCATTGTTTAATGTTGGGAAGTATGTATTTTAAAGTGTTTTGAAAATATATAAAAATGTTAAAAAGTGTATTAATTTCAGTAAAAATACATTAAATTTAGTGAAAAGTGTCTTGTGTTTTTTAAAATTTTATCATTTACTTGTGCCCTAGGGGCACTAGACCCTTTTAAAAATGATCAAGAAATTAAAATAAGTATTAAAATAAGTGAAAATTGTTATAAAATTATTATAAAGTGTCTTGAATTTGTAATGAAGAAAAACTATTAATTAGATGTAATAATTGCGTTCACATTTAGTTTGTATTTAATCATAAATTTAGGTAAAAATTTGATAAAATAACAAGCAAAATAAAAAAACAAGAAATAATTTATATTTAATTCACATTTTTTTCCTGCATTTATTTAAGTTTTGACCAATGGACATTAACAATCCCAACATGCAAGGCCCATCTGAAGCCCTCCAGCTTATGAATTCATTCCCCAAATTTGTAAACAAACAAGAGTTATGTTCACTATTCATCATTCACAGTCCACTCTGGACTGTGAAAGAGGAAAACAAACGGGGCCTAAATTTGTACGTGACACCGATCGGACGGTTACAAGATAGCCCTTTAATAGCATACTTGTAGCATCATCTGAGAAGTAATTAGCCACTAAAAATGGAAGGAAAAAAGCAAAAAAACAAATAAAATAAAAATTGTAAATTTATCTATTTTGTCATTATGAAAGTAGTAACCACAATTTCAAAAAAAAAAAAAAAGCAAAAGAAGTAAATGTATTTAACCAATCCTTGGTGGTTGACTGGTTCAATAAATGTTTGCATTGTTGTAAGGCTCATTAATGAGTAAATGAGAATGGTCTTTGTAACTGATAATCCCATTAGAGTAATGTTGAGGATATTAAATTTTTTGCTAAATAAATGATCAAATGTCTTATATAGGACCTCACACCCATGTGAGACATTTGATAATTTGTTTGGTAGAAAATTTGGGGGCCTATAGCATTTTCCATCTCATTATTCAAAAAAGAAAGTTTAGGAATATAGATATAGATTGTAGAACATAATAATTTTTAATTTTTTTTTTAATGGCAAATGTTAACAAATATCCCTTATCCATTGTTTAATATTAGGGTTAACATAAAAAATATTTTGGAAATGGTGAAAAACTTAAATGTGTTTTAAAATGAGTAAAAGAATGTTATAAAACTAATGTATATTGGGTTCTACACTTATTTTTTATTTTTATTTTATTTTTTTTTCCCTAGCACACTTGTTAGTGAAACCCTTTTTTTATATGAGGTGGTCTCATCTTTTTGTAGGTCATATAGTTCTATTTGATTCTGTGATTGATTTTTATGTAAATAAAATAGTTGTATTATTTATTAGTGTGAGTCTCACATTTTTTTTTTTTGATGACTGGCTTTCATATGAAGTCCATGTTGGACAATCTTCACTGTATTTAAATAAATAAATTTTGTTTGTGTACTAAACTACAAACAGAATACAAAAGAAAACTAAGAAATGAGAGAAAATGTTTGATAACAAAAATCAAATTAGAAATAAAATTAATTAAATAAAAAAAGATTTTATTTTGTTACAAAAATAAAATCAAAATAAAATCTGATATATAAATAAATAAAAACAGAAAATAAATAAACAACTTACTTGATTAAATTCCTGAACAATATTCTGATCAAGTCTAGTGTTTGACATTGTGTCCTTAAGACAGATTCGTCCTCTCCACGGTGCTTTAGAATATGGACGTCTATCTCCCAGGATAAAATGATTAATCAACGAAAAATAGCAGCACTACTAATTTTTCGTACAACGAACACACTAAGTGTTTATACTCTTTCTCACAAGAAAAATAATGCAGAGAAGGCAGACAATATTTTGGACGAAATTGGAGCTCAAAACCAAGTAAGAGACTTGTCTATATATAGGTGTAAAGGTGACTCTTCATTTTGAATTAAACAAGTAATAAACCTGTTTGAACAAGTAGCAGACCTGTTTGGTTTAAATGACACTGTTTGGATTTGAATTTAAGCAGATATGAATCCGTTTGGGTTTGAATTTTGAACAAAACCTGTCCTGGGTTTGTAACAGATTCAGATATGTTGGACAGAGGAGCAAACTGTTTTGAATTTCAAAAATTTGAAATTAATCCGGACAGAAATTCAGAATGAATTCTTGGACAGATTTTATTTCAAAAAAAAATTAAATTCAAATGTTTTTTGCCCAAAAGATTAGTTTTAGACCGGACAAGCCCAACCCAACCACACATCTCGCACCCGCGCCCAGGCCCAGCCCAGCCCAGCCCAGACCGACCAAACAGACGGCGGCGGCATGAGCGTGTGTGGTGATTTTTGGGTCCAATAGGTCTAGCCTATTTTGCCCATAACCTCCCTCTCTACAAAACTTGCGTGCCCCTTGGGGCCTACTCCAAGTTCCAATCCCACGCCTTATAAACCTACTCAAAACTTCCCACCAAATCAACGTGGGACAAGCCAATAGCCAAACCTTAAATTATTTTCGCCAAAAACTTCATTTCCACGGAGCTCACTTTGGCTTCAATTTCCCATTCACCCGATAATGGTTTTGAGCAACCAAATATACCACGTGAATCATAACGCGGAATAGAACGCGTTACCACTAAGACCCACGAAAATCGATGCATGGATCCTACCTAAAAAATAGACCAAAGCTTAATAAATATTCTATTTTTTTTTTCCAGAATTTTCAAAACCATTCTAACAATCCCCCACATGAATGGAATTTGATGACAACGAAAATGCAACAATATGCAGAATTTGTCGAAAGAATATAAGTCAAAAATATCTTGCAACAGGATAGGTAGTTTTCGGCCTTAAACCTTCCCTAGTGATAACCTATCGGACTTACTAGCTAACTAATGGACGCGATGCCTTGAATTGTTCAGCCGTTTGTGTAAGCCAAAACAATAGATTTCACACAAAATATATTCTAACACATCGTAGTTCTCACTATTCTGTTCATTTTGGCCTTGAACGCTCCTGGTTTTCATGAGTGCTTCTAGAGAATGTAGCCTCTTCATTCTCATAGAACTAGCCCCAGTTCGACACTCATATAGGCGATTCTTATTGTGAGTATCTCCTTATACTCGTCATGTTTTTTATGCCTAAATCAAGATATAAGTAATCATTAAAAGCTAAGTTTATCCTTAGACCCCTGCATACAACACATGTTGCAGATATCACTCTCACCATAGGAATGGGTAGGGAAATTTTAATCCCTTGGTGATTTCTGGCGAGCCACACATAACTTAGTTGTCCCTTTGAACTTAGTTCTTGGGATCTCCAGTCATATAAGCAGGGTTACCATTATGATGACTCTTATGTAATAGGTTGTAATCTCATCCCCTTTAATGAGCTATACACTTGCTTTTTTGTCAAACCTTTTATTAATGGATCTGTAAAATTCTCTTTAGATTTTATATAATCTATTAAGATTATTTCATTTTAGAGCAATTACCTTATGGTATTATGTCAACGACAAATATGTCGTGACTTACCATTACACATATGATTCTGTGCTCTACCTATTGCAGATTGACTATCACAATGAATGTAGATAGTTGGCACAGGTTTTGGCCACATTAGAATGTCTTCTAAGAAGTGACGAAGCCATTCTGCTTCTTCTCATACTTTGTCTAAAGCAATGAACTTGGATTCCATTGTGGATCGTGCGATGCATGTTTGTTTCGTGGATTTCCAAGAAACAGCAGTGCCTTCCAGAGTAAAAACATATCCACTAGTGGATTTTGAATCTTTAGTAGCCGATATCCAATTGGCATCACAATAACCTTCGAGTACTGCTGTATATCTGTGACAATCCCTATCCGTAATTAGCCACTAATCCGTATTTAATGATGTTAATGAGAGGATTAAAATAAATTATGTGTTTATTCTGCACTTTGTATGATTTTGGCTTTCTATCTGTTACTTATAGAAATATCTGTTTGGAATTCTACTTGAATATGTAAATCGAAAGCCTTATCAGCCCCGAAATCGAAATTGACTACACCGATGTGTTATTTGGAATTTTTAGAACCATATGGCAAATTTTAGTAAAAATTGATTCAATCTGATTCATTAAGTCATGTTTGGTTAACCTAATATTCTAGTTAATGTGTTTTGGCACCATAAATATATAGATGAGCCTTAACTCATGTTTGAGCTCTATTCTTTGCTCCTCTTAGTGCAAAAATCTGAGGTTTTCTTTTAGAGAGAGAGTGTGTGCAATTCTAGAGAGAGAAATGGAGGAATTGAAGGAGAATTGAAGACCTTGGCTTAGATTCATCAAAACTAAGCTAGAGCTAGATTAATTCAAGACTATAGATATGAATTCAACCCCTAAATTATAATCTAAGTTATCAACATGAAGATTATGTATTTAAGGGTGTGTATTGAGCTTAGAAGGAAGATTTGAGTGGCAATTCATGCATGCATGTATATTTTCTCACAAATTGAGCATGAACTCCACGAATTCTCTCTTGCATGTTTGAAATTCATCTTCATTTGGGGAAATCATCAAGTTTCAAGTTGTTTTGTGGTGTTTGATCATGTTTTGAGAAGTTTGATACAAGAAAAAATTCATGCATGTTGTGTTCATAAACATTCTTGAAGTTTAAGTTGAAATTGGGAACTTTTGGCAAACCCTTGGGCCATGATTTTATGAAATGATCCTAAATTCTTCATGTTTTACAAGTTTACTATGTTATCTCAAGTTTTGGGGCCCAAGAGATGTGTTTTGATGAGTTGAATTCGAGTTTTGAGCTTGAAGGTGCAATCTGGAAATTCCTGAATTTGCATCCACTCTCGAGCGTGGGAGTTCGCGCTCGAGCGACCAATCTGAGTGCGTGCACTCCGCTCGAGCGACCAAAAGTCCACTCGAGCGTGAATTGCAAGCTCCCAGAAGTTTCATGTCTTTTACAGATCGGTCGAGCGAAGGTATGTGCGCTCAAGCGACCATTCACATTTTGCATGTCCGCTCGAGCGAGGAAAGCTACGCTCGAGTGTGGACCTTATTTTCAGAAATTTTATCTAAGTGTTCCAAGGCATGTTTTGGCATCCTCATTGCATCTTAGGCATTCCTAAGCGTTAATTAAGTTTTGATAATGAGGTTATGGATTAGAAACACACTAAGGAATGAATGTACTAAGTCAAGGAATTTCAAGTGTGTATGAGTGCATGTGTTTTAGGCAATGTGATAAGAAAGAATAAGAACCAATGTAATGAGAGCTAAGCCTTAATGGCCACTTGAATGTGTAATGATAAGACATGCTTGTGTTATGTATTTTGTGATTGTAGGTAAAGACTCGAGGATTGATTGACCGCTTACTAGAACCACTGTGAGTAACGTTATTGTAAAGATACGTTCATATGAATTACGTTCCAAATGAAATATGATAAGTTCTGATTTCTGAAATGATATCTATTTTCGTAAACGAATATTTCATGTTTGAAATCTATTATGGCATCCACATATAGTCCCAAGTCATGGGGGACGGCATGAAAATGCAGGTCCATGACATACAAGTAATTACGAGATCTTGTTAGCCACTTCATTGTGGTGATATGTGTTTAATCGGTATTCGGAACTGATTACTCTAGTCGGAAGACGTTCTGTGATGTGTTCTATGGGATGTACCATTATTATGTTTTGATATGAGAATGATTATGCTATGATCTGTTTTCTTCTTATGATATATTCGGATTTCGTTCACTAACCCCTTTACCTTAATGTTATTCATTGGGCTTTAGCTCATTGTGTGTATATATATATGCATAGGTGAGCATTCTGGAGCCCGAGCCTGAAGGCTTTTGTCTGGATCTGTGTTCTGTTGTCAGCCAACCATTGTGCCTCACGTGGAGGTTACCGAAGTGTCCTGTGCTCAAGTTCCGTTGGTTCTGTGTATATGTATGACTTGATTTAATTCTGTTGGCTGGACTTTAGATACTATAATGTGTGTGGGTATAATGTATGGATGACTTCTGCATACTTATATATAGTTTTAAACATTCTGTTTCATATAAGTCAGCACAGCTCATTGGACAACTATATTTATGTATTTGCTTCCATTAGCCCCTTAATTTTGTTAATCTGTTCAGAGGCCTTCGGTAGTCCAAGGATTGCTGGCCGGTTACAATGCTAAACCTATAGGGGCGGGTTTGGGTCATGACAGAGTGGTATCAGAGCATGAGTTATACCTCACACACGTGTCCATATGTAAGTGTATGAACTATTATGAACACATCCTTATTGAAAATGAATTGAAAAGAAACCTTTGTGCATGATCAAAGAAGTTAAGTGGAATACCATGTAATGTTAATTTCAATACCGAATGTGGAATCTATGTGAACATGAACGTATGAAAGTAAGGGATTATGTGACTGTATCTGAATTAACATAAAAGTATAAACACGTCTGATATGGAATGAAAAGTGAAATCAGTGAGAACTTTCCTTATATTAATAAGCACCCTGTTTGTGAGTAGCCAATGGAAAGGACAAGGAATATAGACGAATCTGAATCTTCTGACGCTAGAATTAGCAGGTTAGAAAGAATGGTTGAAGCCTTAACCGAAAATCGGAAACAACAGCAACAAGGGCAAATACATGTACCTGAACCAACTAATTATGATATGGTAACACTGACACAAAAATACAATAAGATGAAACCACCGGAATTTCAAGGGGGTGTTGAACCGTTGAAAGCTGAGGCTTGGGTCTTAGAAACTGAGAAAATATTTGAGGTATTTCCACGTACTGAAGCACATAAGGTTTTGTTGTCAACATTCACACTTAAAGAAGAAGCTAGGAGATGGTGGATGTTAGTACGAAATGGTAATGAAGGTGTGTATAGCGATCCCGGGTTTACCC
>NW_021026547.1:861250-883744 GCF_004153795.1 Camellia sinensis | reverse complement strand
TGTGTGTGTGTGTGTGGCTCTCTCCCTTCCTCTATTTTCCCATTTCACTCTAGCTCTAGGGTTTTTGTTTTTATTTTTTTGATGCTATAGGATTTTGATTTCTATGAAATGAGTAAATGGGTTTTGATTTTTGTTCTAGATTTAGGATATTTATTTATTTATTTATGCAAAGGCTTGATCTCTTATGCTAAAGAATAAAGTCATTATACTGTTGAATGGAGATAACAAAAATAAATTATATTGATGGAGATTTCTAGTATATGTTTGTATATGTTCACACGCGCGCACACACGCACACACAAACCGATTCCTTTTTCATCTATGTAGGACAATTTACACTTTTGTATAATCTCGTTATTTTGCCGTCCTTTGTTTTTGTGTGGATTGCTGTCATGCTTCAAGTTTTATTACTCGGATACATTACCAAATTTCATATAAGCATCCATTTCCAAATTATAATTATAATAATCAGACAAGTTAGATAGAATAAATAAAGTTCTCTCTCGCATAATTACAATGATATAAATGTTCTACACAAATGTTCACACTACATGCCTCAAGACTTACACAGAAAGTGATAACATCCTTATTACAACATTCCAACACTTCATTTACAATTCACACAATAAGAAGTCATAATGAACTAGGACTTCACGATCTTCAGATCGTTGCACCAACATTGTTCCTGTAAAACTGGTTAAACAACATGGGATTAACACTAGGTCCAGTAGGGATCTACAATGATTCCTAACAATAAGGTCAATAGATATATGCGATCATAAATGTTATTAGGTGATACATACATAATTAATGTGTCCTTTGTATGGAAAATAGATTACACAAATAGATAAGCTTTTCATCAAATCCCATGTGTCATTTCAGTGAAACCTCTTTTGTTAACTATTTATCTTACAAAAACTCAATCCAATAATTCCCTTAAATCTCGTCTCCTTAGATAAGGGTTTTAGGCCTACTTATCATTTACTACTTCTAGTTCTCCTTTCAAACTCATTAATTCCCAAAACACCAAACACTTGCATGTCATAACACATTTCGCATATGATAGTTATTCTGCTTGATTCATTTTCCATTTTGTTTTATTTACACGTTTAGCTTCCTAAATATGATTCTTCATCTCAACATATCCACATAACACTAGACTCATGCATAGGTTAACACATTCCAAATGATTAAGTTACAAGAATTAACTCACTAACAATGTATTCCACTTTACACACTTCAACTTTTACATCAAATAATTTTCACAATCACATAACAGAATTATCACAAGATTCTCAACCAAATCCATAGGCTAATAATCGACTTCACCAATCCATACCAACATAGTTTACCGGGCACTACTATGAAAGGAACGTTGGAACCTCTGTCAAGCAACACGCTTTACTGGTGGCTAGCCAGAAAGAACGCGAAACCTCCATATAGCCCAACAATCCACATGCATTACTGGGCGCTACTCTGAAAAGAAGGCGGAACCCCTTTCAAGCGCCACGCTTTATCGGTCACGAGCCGGAAAGAAATGAACCCTCTTTCTAAATTATTCCACAATTCATCATTTTAATTCAAAAACTAAATCATGTCCACAACACATAACAATTAAAGTAAAATCCATTTTTATGCAATAACATAATTTGTTCTCCACAATATTCCCTTAATTCCATACACATTACATAGTTTATTACACCCCACTTCTCATTGTCCATTTACTATACATGAACCCATTGCCTAATAATCATTCTCACCACATTTAATAATCAATGTTTAGACCCAATTCAACCGAACCTCAACTCAATTTCAAGAATTTAAGGTTAATTGAATAAAACCCCTTATTTAATTAAAAATTTAAAACTAAGGTTTGAACAAAAATTTGGGCTTTTCATTTTAAAAGGTGTAATCATATTTCAAAATCTCAAAACTTCCATGATTAACTTAAAATCATAGATGACCTCTTTTGAGTTAGAAACCCTAATATTTCTCTACATGCATTTAAAGAAAATCGCTTTCCTTAAGATTTATGCAATAAAAACAAACCACCCATCTATCTATACAAAAATATTGAAGAGAAACAAAGAAATCCCTACCTCTGGCAAGGAGAGAAAGAAATTGGAAGACCAAGTTCAACGAAAACACGATTCACTTAGATTAATAGAAAGCCGTCGTCGTGCTCATCAATTTTGTACAAGGAACTACGGTGAGATTCTCACTCTAAGGAGATGAAATCTAGGGTTTAATGAGCTTGGAGCTCAACAATTACTGAAAGAGAGGGAGAGGAGAGAGAAAATTTTGGAAAGAATGAAGAAAAGTTGCCCAAAAATGACTTTTTAAAGTGTTGATCCCGAATAGACCGCTCGAGCGAATATTTCACTACTCGAGCGGTGAATGCAATCTCTTAGAAGTTTTGCAGGTCTACAGTGAAAATACTGGGAGCCTTGCATCTCTGCTCGAACAAACACTTGATCGCTTGAGTGGTCACCTTAGACACAACTAGTCATACAACAGAGTTCCTAAGGCACCCCCAGCACATCAACCTTATTTCCATATATAACCATTTTTAGTCTTTTACATTTATATTTTATTTACTTAAGTTTACAATGTAAATAAGGAAATACTCTCATTTAGATTCAAAGAAAAAAGCCAAAAAAAAAAAAAATCAAAATTCAATTCAATCAAAAAGTGACTCCCCTAGTTTTAGTCCAAAAATAATTTTTCGACTGAAATTTATAAGTTTGACGCATAATTAAAGTGATTAATACCTCGTAGAAAAATCCCATAAAATCAAATTAGACTATTTAATGTATAAGGAACAATTACCGCCAAATATTATTTTCAAAATCGTAAGTTTTGAAAAATTGAATTTTTACACTTAGAAAATTGTCAAACTAAGTCTAATTTTTTACGGAAAACTTGGATCTCGACCCGAACCGGTACAATTACTATTATTCATATAGATAATTACCAGCGTGATGCAGATTACTTTTGGCATGGAACAAATAACTCTTGACATGGTATAGATTACCATGGTAATCTGTACTACGTCAAATGGCCATTTGGCATAGTAGTGGATCTTTCTTTTTGTGTACAGAGGACATGAATTTTGTATGATTCTTTGTTTTATATGAAATTATTATTTTAGGTTGGAATAGTTCAGATTTGTATGGAATTTAACATTAAAAGTTAAAAAATTTGGATCGTTGGAAGTGAAATTGATACAGGTTGTGGAATGGTTGATAATATATGTATTAGTTTTGTTTATCTACAAGGTACATGTTGCGCAAAATAAATACAAGTTATGGAAAAATTAATACTAAAAAAATACTAAATAAAGTTTTTGGCAACTAAATGTTCAGTAGCCAAAAAAAAAAAAAAGGTGAAAAGTTGGCGACTAACCAATTGGTAGACAAAAAGGAAATCAATATTTTTAACGACTAAATATTTAGTAACAAAAAAGAAACCAAAGGTTTTTGGCAACTAAATATTTAGGCCTCGTTTGGGAACAGGCTAATTTAGTAACTTTTTAGCTATTTGGCTAAAATAGGAGCTAAAAAAAACTAGTATGTCTAGGATGACTTTTTGACTTTTTACGAAAAGATGTGCAAAAAGTAGAGAGAAAAGAGAATCTTTGACTTTTTGGTATGAGTTGTTAGCTTTTTAATTTTTTTAGTGACTTTTTGGCTTTTTGACTAAATGAGTCGCTTCCCAAATCAGGCCTTAGAAGCCAAAAAACAAATGAGACTTTAGTCAACTAAATAGTAAGTAGCTAAAAAAAATTAAGATGAAAAATAAATCTTTTGAAGACTAAATATTTAGTAGCCAAAAAAAAAAATGAGACTGACTTTAGGCAACTTAATAGTTAGTAGCTAAAAAAAAAAAAAAAAAGATGAAAAACAAATTTTTTTGGTGATTAAATATTTAGTAGCCCAAAAGAATTGAACTTTGTAGCGACAAAAAAATTTAGTCATAAAAAAACATGTCATCTTTGCGTGACCAAAAAACTTTGGTCCCTGTTTAATCAAAAAATCCAATGGCGTGCTTTGATCCCTAAATGTAATACTATTGCGACTAGAAATTATCTACGACAAAAACTTTTAGTCACTGAAAGCTAAAATCATATTTTATTTGAAAACTTTTGACGACTAACAATTTGGTCGACATTTACTTTTCCCGACAATTCATTAACGACCAAGCTGACGACCAAATAATTTAGTCGACAAAACCTTTTGGCAACTAAATATTCACTTTTGGCTATTAAAAATTTAGTCACCAAAATTGCCATTTGTTGTAGTGTATAGTTTTTTAATAAAACCAAACCAAACCAAACCAAACCAAGCCTTGAGTCCCATCAAATGGGGTTGGCTACATGAATCGTTCTTCTCCATGCGGTCCTATCAAAAGTCATTTCGTTAGTCAAATTAAGTAGATCCATATCTCTATTTACAACATTAGCCAACATTAATCTAGGCCTACCCCATGTAACGCTCCAAATTTCTAGGCCAAATGATAATGCAACAATCATGGCTCTCTTAAAGGAAAACCAAATATAACTTCACATACTTGCATTACATAATAGTAATAGTTCCTCATGCGAGATTACATTGATTCAACAATGAGTAAATAACCAAATAAGCACTCCTAAGGGTTTACAATCTTCCAAGGCTTAAGCCTGGTACACAAAATGGTTATTCAAACCCACACATACATAGCCCTTGGCTTACAAATAGGATCACAGCAAATGAGAACTTTAGTGCTCTCAACACACACATTTCCACGCCCCCAATTAGGCAGATTCACCACATCTTTTCCTGCACAAAAATCCGGTAGGGTGAGCATAAAGCCTAGTAGGAAATCCTTAACAAAATATATACATTTTATACAAGTCTTAAGAGATGAATACACATGCCATGCCATGCCTTTTTGAAAATAAAACGCATCTTTATCTTTTGAAAACCATCATGCTCAATGATGTTATGCAACTTCAATTGTTCAAAATTTATCAATTTAATGAAAGGGGGTGGTAAATACAACTCTGGTAATCCCTAGGTCGGTGTCTGCAAGTAGACTATACGAGTACTACCAATTGTCATTTTTACCGGTATTAACCGGAAGGCTCGACACCTATCCGCGCGATTTTTTGGTCTTTCACCAAGGACACTCAGGCCAACTTAAACAATTTCATCTATACCACCTATCAAGACTTACTACCGTATTTACCCCAAAACCATTTCATGAAACCCATTTCCCAACATTCTATTCTCAATGCAAATTTCCAAAGCTTAACATAGTCCAATGAATTGAAATGCCAATGTATGCTTAATAATACAATGCAACATTACTTTCATATTCAATTGTTCCACACAATATACCATTGTGATCAAAATTCCCAATCCTCTATTCAACACAATTTCACAAGATGAATATATATATATATACTTTTATATCCAATTCATTCAAGAGAATAACGTAATTCCCACATTTCGAGCAATCTCAACAATTTAGTCAATTCAAGACTAACATTTTGACAATAATTTCCAAAACAAACAACATTTCTCATTGCTTTCACAAAATTCGTCATTTATATATAAATAAACAATTTTCGAAACATCTATTTATTTTGGTACACAAAATAAATACGACAACATCTTCCAAGGATTTTCAACATCTTTTAAGAAAAGACCTAATTTTTAAGTTTTCTCACCAAAACCATTCATCTCCAAAACATTTAGAAGAATCTCCCCAAAATCATCTTTCTTCAATCAATATGGTTCAAAACCTTCAATTTCTATTTTAAAAGGAAAAGAAATTAAACCCTCTTTCAAAATCACTCATCTTCTTGAAATCAACAATCAATTTCTCAAAACTAATCAAAGGATGATTTCGAAAATCATCTAGATCTTGCAAAAACATATATATAACTCTAAGAAAATCCCTACCTCAAGTTTTGAAGAAGAAATGAGATGAAATCGCCAAAATCAACGGTGTCGAAACTCGATCTTCACGACACACAATGAAGCCCTCGAGATGATAACCAACTTTGGTGAAGAATTTAGGTCTAAATCCTAATGGATTTGGAGAAACCAAAGACAGAAGATGACTTCTAGAGAGAGAAGCTCCCGATCTGGAATTCTGGAGAGTTTTAGAGAGAGAGAGAGAGAGAGGACTGAAAAAGTGATATGAAATATCAGATTCACGAACTGATATAACATGGTCCGCTCGAGCGTGGAATGCCCCGCTCGAGCGTCAAATACACTAACCCAGTACTTTTGCAGACAGGTCAAACTTCTAAAACCAAATATTCTTCGCTCGAGCGAGCGCATAAACGGCCGCTCGAGTGGACAAGCAACTTCGAATGCATTATGCATTTTTGTTTTGGGGGCGCTGCCCTAGGACCCGCCAAGGAGCGCTGCCCCGTAGACCCTGGCAAGCTGACCGGGCAGCTTGACCCCCGACTGGCCTAGTCGAAGTGGCAAAACATAAAAGAACGATCGAAACCGGGATCTCTACACGCCATCTCCTAACACTCCCCTCTACTGTACAACATCGCATCTCTTCATTACTGTGTCTGTTGGTCTCCGTTTTATGTGACTAAACCATCTCAATCGATTATCTCTCAACTTATTTTTTGTCGGTGCTACTCCTACCCATTCCCGAATACACTCATTCCTAATTCTGTCTTGTCTAGTCTTGCCACACATCCACCTTAGCATCTTCATCTCAGCCACACTCATCTTATCTACATGTTATTTCTTGGTTGCCCAACACTCTGTCTCATACAACATCGTTGGTCTAATAGCCATTCTATAGAACTTACCTTTTAGTCTAGTGGGCATTCGTTTATCACACAATACCCCAGACGCACTTCTTCACTTACACCATCCCACCTTGATCCTATGGGCCACATTCGCATCAATCTCCCCTGTTGTTGTGATAATCAACCCTAAATAACGAAAATATTCACTCTTAGGCAATTCTTGGTTCTTAATATTCACTTCTCATTTGCTTTTATTGTTACTGCTACTAAATATATACTCCATGTACTTTGTCTTAGTTCTGCTTATCCGAAATCCTTTCGATTCAAAAGCTTTTCTCCAAATCTCCAACTTTGTGTTAACTCCTTCTCTAGTCTCATCCGTTAGCAAGATATCGTCTGCAAAAAGCATACACCATGGCATGTCATCCTGAATATTTCTCGTCAACTTATCCATAACTAAAGCAAAAAGATAAGGGTTTAAGGTAGATCTTTGGTGTAATCTAACAGTGATAGGAAATTCATTTGTCTCTCCAGCAGGTGATCTAATAGTAGTCACCACCCCTTCATACATGTCCCTAATTACATCAATGTAACCTTTTGTCACCCCTTTCTTCTCTAACACCCACCATATTATATCTCGGGGCACTCTATCATATGCTTTCTCAAGGTCGATAAACATTATATGAATGCCTCTTTTCTTTTCTCTATACTTTTCTATTACTCTCCTCAAAAGATAAATCGCTTCCATTGTTGACCTGCCAGGCATAAACCTAAATTGATTCTCTGACACCTCTGTTATATCTCGCAATTGGCGTTCTATCACCCTCTCCCACACTTTCATTATATGATACATTAGCTTGATTCCTCTATAGTTGTTGCAATTCTGGATATCTCCTTTATTCTTATATATTGGCACTAAAATACTCTTCCTCCACTCATTTGGCATGTTCCTAGTCAACAAAATTTTGCTAAACAATTTAGTCAACCAAGCAACCTCCTTTTTACCCAAGCACTTCCAAGCTTCAATAGGGATGCCATCTGGTCCTAAAGCCTTATTTGATTTCATCTTCTTAAGTGATATCTCCACTTCAAAGTTCCTAATTTTGCGATAAAACCTATAGTCTTAGTTTATCGTATTATTGGCCATTTTTTCCCTTATTATCGTACCTCCATGTTCCTCTTTTAATAGTTTCTCAAAATAGTTCTTCCATCTTTCTTTAATCTCTTCATCCTTAACCAATACCTTAGAGTTCTCACTCGTGATGCACTTAACTTGATTAAAATCTCTTGTTTTTCTCTCTCGTATCTTAGCAAGTTTGTATACCATCTTCTCTCCCTCTTTACTATCTAGTCTAGTGTATAAGTCATCATAAGCTTTCAACTTCGCCTCTCTTACTACTTTTTTGACCTCCTTATTAGCCAATCTATAGCTCTTAAGGTTTTCCTCAGTTCTATCCTGCTGCCACTTTTTAAAGCACTCTTTTTTTGTCTTAGCTACCGCTTGAACCTCTTCCCTCCATCACCAAGTTTCCCTAAAGCTGGGTCCCGTCCCTTTCGACTCTCCAAACATTTCCCTTGAGATTTCATTCATACAATTGGCCATCGAATTTCACATAGTATTAGCATCATCTTCCAAGTCTCAAGTACCTTCCTCATCCATTCTATTATTAAATATTTCTAGTTTATCCCCCTTTTAGGTCCCACCATCTCGTCCTACGACACTCACCATCCTTCCTAGCTTGGTATTGCCCTCTAAAACATAGATCTAATACCAAAATCCTATGTTGAGAGGTTAGGCTATCTCTAAGAATCACCTTACAATCATTGCATTTTAGGCGGTCCACTTTTCTCACTAAGAAGTAATCTATTTGGCTCTTAACTGATTCACTCTTAAAAGTTATCAAATGCTCCTTCCTCTTCTTATACATAGTATTGGTCACCACCAAGTCAGAAGTCAACGCAAAATCTAAGATACTCTCTTCAGCCTCATTTCTGTCACCAAAACCATGCACCCTTTCATAGCTTAGTTTATCTATGCATACTTGGCCATTAAAATCTCCACCTATAATCAAGTTCTCTCCTACGGGTATCTCCTGTAAGACCTCATCCATTTGCTCCAAAAAATCCCTCTTAGTCAGATCATCTAATCCTACTTGAGGGGCGTATGCACTAATAATAGAACAAAATAATACATTAATTAAAATATAAAAATTAAAAAAAAAAACTTAGCGAAAAATTTAAAAACAATCAATTAGAAATTATATAATAAAAAAAAAGAACAAGAAACTATATGGCATATAATATGAAATAAAGACAAGCATGTATTATAGAAAATAAGTTTAAAAAAAATACTAAGGCCAAGTTTGGGTACTTCCAAAAAAGTCAAAAAGTCAAAAAGTTACTAAAAAAGTTAAAAAGTTAACACTATTCACCAAAAGTCAACAATTACGGCTGCACAACTCCCAATTCAAAATTTTCCCTATAAATCAATTTTTACAATTTTTTATTACACATTTTTCAATAAAAAGTCAAAAAGTTAACCCAAACATCCATATTTTCAACCTCAATTTTTTAGTCCAAAAAGACAAAAAAGTACAATTTTTTAGTCTTCCCAAACTTGGCCTAAATAAATACGCTACATTTATAAAGAAAATTTATCATAAGAAATGACGCTCACTTTTCAAACAAGGAATAAACATTTAAGTTTTTTTTAATAAAAAAAATAAAATTTTAACTAGATAGAATCTTTTACTCATATATAATACATATGTGCTTATATTTTGTTTTTGTAATCTTTTTAGGAAGTAAATAGGTTTGAACTAAATATTTTAGGGACTTAATTAATGGGTTCATTCTATAGTTTAGGAACTAAATAGATTTTGATTTGTATACTTTAAGAATTTACTAGACTTAATCGATAGTTCAGGAACTAATTAGACAATTTAGAAATAATTTAGCGGTATAAAGTGTGATAAGCCCTAAAATTTATATTTTTTAGATAAAACAGCACACATATTGGGAAGGCATGGGATGGTGTTGGGAGGCTCTAAATGCACCCTATTTTTTGGTTAAGCACCTCATTTCTTACAGTGCCCCAGATCAAAATTTGAATTGTGATGAATTTTTTTAAACACCTCACA
The DNA here is from genome assembly GCF_004153795.1 of Camellia sinensis. Classification (NCBI taxonomy): domain Eukaryota; kingdom Viridiplantae; phylum Streptophyta; class Magnoliopsida; order Ericales; family Theaceae; genus Camellia; species Camellia sinensis. Next base: position 873,841 of record NW_021026547.1, on the reverse strand, counting down.
TATTCCCAAGCCCATCATCACCTATTCCAGCCACCATTCATTGTTGGTGCCATTATTGTTACCAGCACGACACCCCTACCCATTTTCTTACCGTCGCTACCACCACCTTCTCTTACCAATCCTCAGCCCTTTCCCCACCAGTGACTTCCTCTCCCACTAAACCTTCCCCTTCCAACTAGACCTCTCTATTCCTTCTCTGTCGTCCGTCGTCATGGCATCCTCTCATCTTCTTCTTCTTTTTCTTCTTCTTCTTCTTCTTCTTCTTCTTCTTCTTCTAAAAACCCTATTTATATGGCTCATGAGAGAAGAAGATGAAGGGGAACGATGACAACAAAGAAGAAGAAGAAGAAGAAGAATGAGAGAAGACGAGAAGAGGCTATGGGGTAGTTGTAGAGGGATGCGAGAAGGGAAGGTGGGTCGTAGAAGCTGGAAAAGATTGAAGGGTTGGGAAGCATCGGAGGTTGAGGAAGGGCTAAGGTATGGCATGAGGGGCGGAAAAGGGCTAGTTAGAGATGGTCGGAGTGGGTGGCTGGAACGGAGAAGCTCACTAGAGTTAGGGTTTTGGCTAATTTAGTAATTGAATAGAAGGATGAAATGGGTTTTTTTTTTTTTTTCCAAATTGAAATTTAAGGTGTCCATCCAACCTGGGCTTGCTTTTTTGAAGGCGAGTTCAGTGTTGGCTCTGTGGTTCAAAACCAACCAAATGGGATGCATTTACCCGATAGTGTTGACACAATGTGACATTTAATTTTTTAAAATGCCTTTCTAACTTATTTAAAATATAAAATTATATAACTAAGATGTTCTAATCTAGTTGGTTAGTCTTTTAACCACCAAGTCTCTCCGAAGGAGGAGATCTTGGGTTCGACTCTTAGGAGTGAAATGAGAAAGCAAGATTTCCATATAAGATGTGTATGAGTGTGAGTTTCAACTCGTCAATGTATTAACAATTAACTACATACTTTCACCAATAAAAAAAAAACTAAATTATATAGAGAATACATTAGGACTTGAAACAAAGACCTTTAATTTGATAAACAAGGCTCTTATTACTTGAGTAGCCATGATATTGGAATAAAGAGTTTTAGCCCAGCTCAGCCTAGCTTGCCTATTAAAAAATATTAATTTTAATTTTTATATTATTTAGTTACAAAATAAATTTAAAAAGAAGAATCAATAAATATATATATATTTCTTTCTTTTTATATCTTAAATTAAAGCACTTCTTAAAACATTATATTTACTTTATAATTGAATTTTATTCAGTGTGTTTGGTTTGAGTTTTCTGAATTAAGTTTTTTGAAAACTGAGTTTTTTGGTTTTCGTATTCTTTTGTTTTTAGTGAATATTTTTTAAATTTTAAATATTTTTTTTACTTTTTTAGATGCATATTAGTTAGATGTATCTAAAAAGTAAAAAATTTGTAAGAAAATATTTTTAAGAAATTAATAAATACATAAAAATACAAAAAATATACTGAATTCTTGTATTTTTTTTTGTATTTTTGGTATTTAGTGAATTTTTAAAAGATTTTTTTTATAATTTTTTTACTTTTTAGGTATATTTATGTTAGGTGTGTCTAAAAAGTAAAAAAATTGTTTAAAATATTAAAAAAATTCAGTAAAAACAAAAAAATACGAAAAATAAGAATGTAGAATTTTCTGAAAAGTGTTTTTTGAAAACTCAAAACAAGCAAGCTGATTAGTATTTTAAATTCAAATAATTATTAAAAAAATTTAATTAATTTAACAGTCCTTCAAGACGGAAAAAAAAAATTAATAATTCATATTTGTTGGGTTAATTAGACAGAGATTCATATATATTTTTAGAGTAGGGTTTGGAATGACTAGATTAGACTTGATATAGGACTAAAGCATCTCCAACCCACTAGGCATATGATGCTTGTTAGTCAAAATGCCTAATGTGACTCACTTTTTTCAACTCCAATGCACTAGGCATATGCTTAGGCATTTTGGCTCAGCTCACATTCACTAACTACATGTAGCTAGCCTTCAAGGCTAGGTAAAATGTATTTAATCATTAAGATTATTTCCCTCCATCTTTGTTGCTGACGTGGCATTCTATAAAGTTAATAGTATTTGGATGAATAGCTAAAATAAAGAGTATGGTTGGGGCAGAAACATGAAATCGTTGATAGGTAAAATAAAATATATACTTTATAGTAATATTTAGGTAAAATGCCTACTACCATTGAAGATGCTCGGATTTAAGATAACGCATGTACTCTCGCTATATAATGTGGATCAGGTTTAACTTGATGTTTGTTAATTTAAGACAAGTAAAAACCATATATAAATACTGTTCAAAAAAAAAAACAAAAAAAAAAAAAAAACATATATAATATGTCGTCATCAAAACGAGGAAAAAAAAAATTAATAATTAATATTTGTTGGGTTAATTAGACAGACGTGAGATTCATATATTTTTTTAGAGTAGGGTTTGGAATGGCTAGATTAGACTTGATGTACGACTAAGCCGGATTTAAGATAACACATACTCTCGCTATATAAGGTGGATCAGGCTTAACTTGATGTTTGTTAATTTAAAACAAGTAAAAACCATATATAAATACTGTTCAAAAACAAAAAAGAAAAAACAAACAACCATATATAATATGTCGTCATTGGTTTCGTAGTGCTGATCACTACCAAAACATTTGTCACTATGCCATCACCATAACGTTTTTCACTTTTGCCTTGCTAACATCATACTAAAAATATTCTGCCAGCGATAATTTGAAGGGGAAATTACACAATTAAGCTTTTTAAAAAATAATGGAAGTTTGTGGAAAAATTTATAATTTTAATTGTTAATGTTTATAAGGTTTGTCCTGTTTTGTAATTATTTTTTCAAATTATTACTAATTTGATTTTTTTTCTTCTAATTTTAAAGATGATTAATTAAAAAAAACTTATAATGTCAAAATATTTATATCTATACTATTTTTAAACGACCCGATGTCCAGGCTAGCTTACACGTATCTTGACTAATTTCAATATCTACACAAAGGGCTCGTTCCATGTAGATTGGGCAAATCTCGGGTAAAACCTACGAATGTGGCCCCAAAGAGTTAGTTGATAGCATTTAATGAAAGTTAAACTTGATAGTATCTAGTGAAAGTTGAACTTAAGATCCGGGAAGAATACACCCCCAAGTTGCGGGATTATTTATATCTATACTATACTATCTATCTATCTATCTAAGAGTTTAGTGATTTCTCTTTCTGTTACGTGGCAAATTTTTATATTTTAAAATAAAAAATATTATTCAAACGCGGGAGTAAAGTTTAAATCTAAGACCTTGAATTTCATTAAAAATACTCTTACTGCTTAGACAACATACATATTATGATACAAAGACTTTGAATTTCATTAAAAACACTCTTTGGCTAGGGATTTTTTTTTGCATTGTTCACAATATGTAGTATATTCGGTACCCTTGGAGTACTATATTGTGGTCTAAATCAATAATATAGTGTGAAATTTTATGAATGAAACATAGAAACTCATTCTTGTTAGGTAGTTGAAAGACAATAGGTGAATCACTTGCGATTTCTAATATTGGAATCACCACATTAGCAATACCACATAATATTTGGAACTATCTATTAATTTCTATTCAAAACACATCTTTATAATCAATAATATCTCTCTAATATTTTTCTATCAAATGAAAATTAAAGAACTTTTATAATGATTTGTGTTATAAATGATTTTTTTTTATTTTCTAAAATTAAGAATTTTAATTTGAAATTTTTTGTGTTAAAATTGCTTACTTACATTACTATTGCGTATCGAGTTATTCCACATTATTATAGATTTTGGTTAGTGGTTATTAATAATGAATTACTTTTATACTTAAATTTAGCTCATAAAATTATTATTATTTTATTGTTGATCACCAAAACAAATTAAAATTATAAAATGTCCCCTCAACTTAATTTCTTAGTTCCGCCATTGCTTAATTGTTTTTCCTTATGTTAGGTGTCCCTTATTTTTCTATTTAAAACAAATAAAATAAATAAATAGATGGGAGGAGTGAAACTCAAACCTTCAATCTTGAGTTTACTAAATAAGACTCTTACTACTTAAGCAACATACAATATTAAATAAATATTTTATTTTATTTTTACTTATTTGAATTACACATATATCGTATGTGCTAACTGCTAATACTAATATATATCTCATATATTTGAAATGTTTTTAAATATTTTAACTAGCAGCTAGCACATGTAATATTCAAATAGTTAAGAATATAAAAAAAGAAAAAATAAATAAAAATAAATTAGTATTATAATATATATATATATGTTGTGTAATCTTACTTAAACTCAAGTTCTTAGGTTCAATCTCTGCGCACCTCTTTGAATAAGTATTTATTTATTTTAAAATAAAAAATCTTCCATATGGGAGGAGAGAAAGGCAAGGATTCAGGACACCAACTCAGGCTTTGCTTAATATCATGGTACATAGATTTTTCTTTTCCCCTGTAATGGATGTTAATCTATTTGATGGACTTGGCTAGACTAATTAGGAAAAGGCTACTGTTAGGAGTGTAAAAATGACCTGAGATTTGGGGTGGGTTTGACTCGATTAGGTCTGGTTAGGCCCGAGCCCAGCCTGGGACCCTAGGGCTGGACTTGGGACATCATTTTGAAGCTTGGGGTGGCCCGAGACCCGCTCAAAGCCCACTCAAAGCCCGGCCCGCTCGAGATCCAGTGTCATTTTTGATAGAAAAAATAAAATTTTGGTGAAAAAAATAGAAAAAAATTATAAAAGAATTTTTCAAGTCCTGCCCAAGCCCAAGCCCAAGTCCGGCCCATCCCGCCAGAATACCCCCGGGCATGGGCTTAATTTTCTAGCCCGTGGGCCGGGCCGACTCAAATTTTGACGGGAGCCCGCGAGGCCTAACATAAGCCGGCCCGAGCCTGAGCCTAGGTGGGTCGTGCCGGGCCAAATTTACACCCCTAGCTACCACTATCATCAATTAAATTTGTAAAGGCTTCAAGGACTGAAAAAGGCGTTAACAGTGAGCTTTTTAATGAAATCAAATTATATTAAGGCTCTTTGATCTAAAATATTTTTGTTAAAAATATTTTACTTTTTTTCGTTGTATAGTTGAGTTGTAAGTAAAAGCTTTTTAAGAAAAGTATTTTTATATTATTTTCAAATGACTTATCTTTAAAAATTTCGTCCGTTAATTTTTAGAAAATTAACTCTCACTACCTTTTCAACATAGTTTTTTCAATAAATTATTTTAACTCATTAAAAAGCTATAAATGACACTTTATTGAATGAAAATTTCTATTTTAGACAATAAAACTTTTTTGTTTAAGAGAAGTGATTGAGACCACTTCCAATCACCAACCCCACCACCCCCACACATACGTGGCGGGTGGTGATTGGAGGAGAAGGATAAAAAAAAAAAAAAAAAAAAAAAAAAAAAAAAAAAAAGAGTTTACATACTGTATATATGTATATATATAAACCTATAATTTTTTTTTAAATACATTTCTTTGTTTAAAGTGCCAATCAAATGCCCAATAACAAAAGGACAAAATATTTTTTTTGGTGAAAAATTAATTTATAAGAAAAAAAAAATTGTATAAAATATTTTACATTCAAAATAAACAAAGCCTAAATAAAATATTGACAATATAAATAGGTATATATATTTTTTAATGGATTTTTAATAAGTTCATGAGAGCATAGCACCAATCAATACGTACATAGTGTCCTCGTGGATGAATCAAAATGAGTTAAATAAGTTTTAAAAAAAAAATTAATTACTTAAAAGCTAAGAGAATAATATTCTAAACTTTTTTTTTAGGATAAATTACAAACACACTTCTTGAAGTTTACTTAAATTACAAATTACCCCAAGTGGTTCTAAAAATTGCATTATACCCCCTAAGATTTCTAATTTCATAACAAATAGGTCATTTTATTAATATATCATCAAGTTAATTAACACTTTTTAATAATGTTAAAATTTTATTTCAATTAATAATTCAAATAATTTTATTATTGTCTAGGTGAACAGTTAGAAATTTCACTTTCTCAATTAATTCTGTTAAAAAAAAAAATTTGACAGAGAGGCATTTGTAATTTTCAAAACCACAGAAACAAATTATATTTTAAGTAATCTCAGAGGATGTATTTATAATTATTTTTTTTTTTATTTTTGATTTTTTTTTAAGTTGTAACAAACAAATCTAAGTATAAAGTTTGTTCTATATATACTCTGAAATCGGTGCCATTCAAATTGGATGAGTCAAGAAACCAGAATTTTATTTCTGAATTTGGCTGGACATGTTTCTTCATATACCGTGACCCAAACACACCACAAAAAGCAACTGGTGGCTCCATTCAATTGCAAACCAAAAAAATCTCCATGACAGCTTTAATTTGTTACTTTAAAGATCAAGGAAACAACGACAATGCGCATTAAAGAAGCAATCACCTTGGTTTCAAATTTTTAAATTTAATTTTTTGATAATTGAAATTTTTTTTTTCATATTTTTTTATTTTTAGTGAATTTTTTTAATATTTTAAGTAAATTTTTTATTTTTTATAGCACCTAACCTAAATGTGTTTAAAAAGTAAAATATTTGTAAAAAATAGTTTAAAAAATTAATAAACATACAAGAATATGAAAATGTACTAAATTTTTATATTTTTGGTATTTAGTAAATTTTTTAAAGATTTTTTTTCACAAATATTATATTTTTCTGTCATATTTATATTAAGTGTACCTAAAAAGTAAAAAAATAAATCTTAAAATATTTAAAAATTGACTAAAAAAAAAAAAAAAATTTAATTTTTAGAAAATTAAATTCTAAAAATTAGAACCAAACAAAGTGAATAATATTATATATTTAGAATTCTGTCAAGAAATATCATTTTATAGTTCAGATCTAGATATAAACCTTACAATGTTTCAATTAAATTTAAGGAAAATGTTTGAGGGCCACAATTTTTGTGGCCACAATGGCTCAAAACTGTCAAAACGACGTCGTTTTGGCATGTTTTGCACAAAAAACGACGTCGTTTTGACAGTTTTGAGCCATTATGACCACAAAAATTGTGGCCCTCTAGCATTGTTGTAAATTTAAATCACATTTTTTCATTCTTAATAATTGTTTTGGCAAATATTCTGGAATCTTTGTTCTGAAGTCTTTCTATTTTTTTTATTAACAAAAAAATATATATTATTTATTCCATTGTATTATTTTCTGTCTCATATTTTTCAGTCATTGATTCTAATGATTAACATGTTATGGGCAAAACAATAAGGATATGACTGAGTAAGACAAATCACCTATAATCCTACTAGAGCAGTATTAATCAAATAATTTTTTCTTTCTACTCTTCAAAAAAAAATCTGTGTATTAAGTAATGAACTTCTAACTAGTAAGAATAAGAACTCAACTTTGTCTCCGAAGTCACCATCATTTTGATAATTTAATTTATTTATTTATAAAAATAATTAGACTAATCTATTAATTGTAATTATATTGTTTTCACTATATTTGTATTTAAAACATTAACGGTCTATTTTTAAACTCATATTTGCATTTATTTTTTATTTTTTATTTTTTGGAGGAAGAAGAAGAAGAAGAGGAGGAAGAAGAAAATTGATGGAATAATTAATTATAACTATCGTATCAAATTATTTTTTTATATAAATGATCTGCACACAGTGACTTACAAAATAAAAAAATTAAATCACTGAAATTAAATACACAGCATGCCCCAGTCCAATTAGACCGTCAGAATTAGAGAGAATTCGGGTTATAAGAACAAAAAATAAAAACGAAATATTAATAATAATAACAACAACAATGGGTTTGTTGGGTATATCTTATTAGTTATTATAAGTTAAAGTTTATCATTAAAAAGCGGAAATCAAAATATCCTTCTCTAATTCTCAGATGATCATCTCATTTAATTATTTTTGTATAATAAATTATAGGTAAAAATTGTACTAAACGATTTAACAAAGACGTCCAAACTAAATTAAGATGTAAATAATTTAATTAAGTTGCACCAAATCGACTAATGATTGGTGGAATGTCGCCCAAACCACTGATCTTTTCCATGAAGCTTTAACAAGTGGCATTTAATGTTAGATGCAGAAGATAGGATGCACAAAAGAGAGGACAGCAATGTGAAATGAGAGATGAGCATGAAAGGGACTTCTCTCCAAACATTTCAGTGATAGCTAAGGAAATGAGATATATTGTGGGGTCACCCAGGATTTTGTTTGCATATGGAGGGGGAGAGAGAGAGGGAAACAGAGAGAAGTTTCAAACATGACTCACATGTAGTGGGGGAGCTACTTTAATTACAAATTTCAAAAGACAAGATTCTAGGAGATTTTGAAGGTGGGGAATGGAGAGAAATGGGCACCCTTGTGTTTTAAGGTTCCTAATCCCCAGGTGGGTGCCACAGCCTACAGTCTTGTGCTTAATAAGTCAAGTCCCTCCCTTCATCATGAAGAAAATGACTTTAAGGTGGATTGACTAGGCACACTTGTGGTTGGGTGAAAACTGAACTTCTAGACTTTGAATTGAGCATAATCCATCACTAAATTTATTATTAAGAACAATGAAAGATTACATGTGCCATATGTAATTCATAATTATATAGAAAAAATTATATAATTTTATATTTTTTATGTCATAATTAAAAAAAAAAAAAAGTCATATTCAAACACAAAAAGTCATAACTAAATATCTCAAAATAATATTATAATTAAAAAGAAAATTAGTCATAACTAAATAAGAAAATTGCATAATAGTGCATATAGTATGGTGGTGTGTATAATAGAATTCTCCTTAAGAACTAAGATTGAAAAATTGCATAGATTATTGCATACATATAATTTAAATCTTAACAGGGTTACATTTACTTTGTATTCTCAAGACAAACTAAGATTGAAAAATTGCATAGATTATTGCATACATATAATTTAAATCTTAACAGGGTTACATTTACTTTGTATTCTCAAGACATGCATTTTGTGTCATTTTAGTTTTAAGTTTGATACCTTACAAAATCAGTTACAGAATTAGAAGTGTTTTAGGAATCAAATAAAGCCTAACCACTGTCTTCACCCTCCTTCCTAGTGAGAATTTCCACCATCGCCACGAACACCACCGATAACTATCACCACTAAAACCGTTACATATCCCATCACAAAGAGTCACTACCAGTATCAAACCACCCATTTTCCACTACCAATAGTTCCACTACCAAGACCAAATGAAAGGGGGAATAGATGGTGTGGAGATGTTGAAAATGCTTGAGGTGTTTAGATAAAAATATTCAAAACTTCCTTGATTCAGCCATTAATTTTGGACAATGTCATATTTGTGAACCAAATGCACATTTTTTGTATTTTGAAGGGCCAAATTAACACAAAAAACTTGTGAATTAAAACAACACAAAACATATTTTTATCACTTTATGACTATTTTACTTTATATTAAAATGGACACTCAGTTTATAAATCTATTTTTTAATCTTTTTCGGGTCCAAGCTCTAATCTCTTTAGGTCAAAATGACACAATTTGTCTAAAATATTATTTGTTGAAATCAACCTGTCTGTCTATCTCTTGAAATTATCTTATTTGTTAAAATTCACCAATATTGTTTTCCTATCTATTGAAATTCACCAAATTACATATCTATTGAAATGCGACACATGTCACTCATTAAACACCATATCTGTTAATTATCACACATTTCTCTACCTCACCACCAACACTTGCCGTCACCAGCTGACTGTCTCCACCATTGTCGACTTTTCTGGTGACTTTTTCGATCAATTTTCTAGCAAAGTTTTCGACACTAACGACTTTTTTCAATATATTCTTATTACCAAATAAAATTTTACCTTAATTAAATTTAATACCTTAGCTTCTCTTTAAATTGAATTTTTTTTAATCAATTTCCTCTAATAAAAGATGTCCCTATAAAATGTAAATTTATATTGAGAGCTTCTTGTCGCATATATTTTGGATAACTTTATGCTTGAGATAATGCAACTTATCTTACTTTATCCTGTCCCCTAACCAAACATGACTTTGAGGTTTTCCACATGTGTCATATATTTTCCCTTTAACTTAACATGAAAGAAAGACTGTGATTTTTCTTTTTGACAGAAAAGGAAAATAAAAGGGAGAAAGAAAACAAAATAAACGGAAATAAACATGGGTCCACCTCTTAATTTCCAAGAAGGTGCAAGGAAGCTTCCCATTTTAATCATTAGCGAGAACCCTACTCTCAGTCTCTTGAAAGATAAAGCATCAATTATAAATATTAATGAAAAACACCTAAGATTTCAACATCACCTTTTTGTCATCGTTGTCATCATACAAAAAGAATAAAAACTTTATGTGAGATTGAAAAAGATTACTAAAACATAAAGAAAAACTCATACGCATGACATATAGCAACAAAGATTCACTTATAATTATTGCTAATTTGCTATGTATTTGTCAGTACTATTAATACTATTTGACATAGGTGGATCTATAGGAGCTTTTGGCCCATTACTCAGAACTCAATAGATAATTCAAACACTAAAACCCAACACAGCTGAACCTCAACGTGACATTAAGGACCAACGACATCTAAACACGTGGCAAGCGAAGAACCAGCCACATCAGCAGACAAAGGTCCTGCAAAGTTATTGCACCACACATCAGCCATTAATGAGTTCCCCACAGACATTTATTGCGATAACCCTTCACATCGGAACAGAACAGCCTCACGATGAACAAGGCAAGCTAGGACATAGACTTTTGGCCAACATGACAGCTTGGACTGGACAAGGAAATGATGAGCAATGGATATAAGCAGGCTCCTAAGACAAAGAAAAGGTTAAACTTCTCTATCACCAATCTATTCCTATATTCAACCATCATCTCCCTTCTCAAACTTGATCATCAGAGGGTTCGTTAGGGGACTAGTCGTTCCCCATTGGACTATTTTGTAGGTTTCACTGTGGGTCCTACAACCAGGCAACAACTTGAGAAGTGTGGACAGTCCTAACCCGATCCATCAGTGGTTGGCAGCACCATCAGTTGGCGCCGTTTGTGGGAAACCTTTCGCTCCGTGCGCCAGTTGTGTTCATTGTCACCGGAGACCCCGATAACCCCTACTTGCCACCCATCAAGGTGGATGGTCACAACTAGATCCATGGCTTCTCACCACAATGTTGTCGACCACCAAGTCGACCCCCTTAACCCAAACAACCCACCACAGTACTTCACCGAGCTCACTAACAGTATTAACCGCATAGCCGAACAAAACTAAGCCCTGATCAATGCTCTACTTCAAAGAAACCTTCCTATACCTCCTCCACCACCTCAAGATATCCAACCCAACTAAGAACGAGCCCCGAGCCATCCTATCCAACAGTCCCACCCATCTAACTTGGAAGGCTTGCGACTCTCTCCCCCAGATATGAACCCACCACCTCGGACCCCACATCCATCGGTCTAGGCATCCACACCCGAGGGAGAGGCCAGCAGTGTCCAGCCTCCACTGCATTTCGGTGGTAACAATGTTCCTCTTCGGGACGCGGAACTCTGTGCTATAAAACTCCAGCTTCAAGGAGTCATGCAAAACATACAGAATAAGCCATCTACCGCAACCAACTCACCGTTCGTTGCCTCCATTAGAGACAAACCCTTACCTCCTGAGTTCAAAATGCCCTCGCTCAACTCTTTTGACGGCACAACGAACCCGGTCGACCATTTAGAAACTTACAGGACCTTCATGGTCCTCCATGCATTCCCCGACGAGATCATGTGTCGGGCATTCCCTATAACACTTAAGGGGTCGGCTCGACTCTAGTTTAGTCAACTGCCAACAGACTCTATCTCTACTTTCCAGCACCTAAGCGACTCATTTCTTAGCCATTTTCTTGGTACCCAACACCAACGGCGTCTAGCAACCCAACTCCTCAACATCCGTCAGACCGAGGGGGAGTCGCTGCGTAGCTTCATCACCCACTTCAACACTGAAGCCCTGCAGGTAGCGAAAAACAACGACAAGGTCATTCTCACGGCTTTCATGGCCGATCTACGATCATTTGATTTTCTTTTCTCCCTCTCCAAAAACCCCTCGACCTCCATGGCAACCCTACTTTCCAAAGCCCAAAAATACATGAACGCCGATGACTCCCTAGCCGCCCTACAAGACCCTACAGCCAAAAATCCGACCCCCAGAGAGAAGAGAAAAGATTCAGAAACCAGAAACACCCCATACACTCACCAAACACCTCAGTATACCTGTAGACACCCCATTTTTGACCGTCCTCAAGACTTGGACGTTACCGTTTGAACACTCGGTGATTATCCATGTTTGTGTTCGTTTGGAGTTCCCGGAGGCCTCGGCTCGCGCGCCTTGCCTCAGGATCTCCGAACCCGACCGTTTAGTGTCTGGTTTTCCACCAAACACTGACATCTTGCCTTTGAGAGGCAAGGTAGGGCTTGTAGACCATCCCCACCCACCACCGGCAGTGGCTAGAGGCCACCGGCTGGTTTTTGCTGCC